>JAWQFJ010030821.1:52500-85576 GCA_034096865.1 Theodoxus fluviatilis | reverse complement strand
AGACGACAGACGGGACAGACAGACGACAGACGGGACAGACAGACGACAGACAGGACAGACAGATGACAGACAGGACAGACAGGACAGACAGACGACAGACGGGACAGACAGACGACAGACAGGACAGACAGATAACAGACAGGACAGACAGACGACAGACGACAGACAGGACAGACAGATGACAGACAGGACAGACAGATGACAGACAGGACAGACAGACGACAGACGACAGACAGGACAGACAGATGACAGACAGGACAGACAGACGACAGACAGGACAGACAGGACAGACAGACGACAGACGACAGACAGGACAGACAGATGACAGACAGATGACAGACAGGACAGACAGATGACAGACAGGACAGACAGGACAGACAGGACAGACAGGACAGACAGACGACAGACGAGACAGACAGATGACAGACAGACGACAGACGGGACAGACAGACGACAGACAGGACAGACAGACGACAGACGGGACAGACAGACGACAGACAGGACAGACAGGACAGACAGACGACAGACGTGACAGACAGACGACAGACGACAGACAGGACAGACAGGACAGACAGACGACAGACAGGACAGACAGACGACAGACAGGATAGACAGACGACAGACAGGACAGACAGGACAGACAGATGACAGACAGGACAGACAGGACAGACAGGACAGACAGATGACAGACAGATGACAGACAGGACAGACTGACGACAGACAGACGACAGACAGGACAGACAGGACAGACAGATGACAGACAGACGACAGACAGGACAGACAGACGACAGACGGGACAGACAGGACAGACAGGACAGACAGATGACAGACAGACGACAGACAGGACAGACAGGACAGACAGGACAGACAGATGACAGACAGACGACAGACGGGACAGACAGGACAGACAGGACAGACAGGACAGACAGGACAGACAGATGACAGACAGACGACAGACAGGACAGACAGGACAGACAGGACAGACAGATGACAGACAGACGACAGACGGGACAGACAGGACAGACAGGACAGACAGATGACAGACAGATGACAGACAGGACAGACAGACGACAGACGGGACAGACAGACGACAGACGGGACAGACAGGACAGACAGGACAGACAGGACAGACAGATGACAGACAGACGACAGACAGGACAGACAGATGACAGACAGGACAGACAGACGACAGACAGATGACAGACAGATGACAGACAGGACAGACAGATGACAGACAGGACAGACAGACGACAGACAGATGACAGACAGATGACAGACAGGACAGACAGATGACAGACAGGACAGACAGGACAGACAGACGACAGACAGGACAGACAGATGACAGACAGGACAGACAGACGACAGACAGATGACAGACAGATGACAGACAGGACAGACAGATGACAGACAGACGACAGACAGATGACAGACAGATGACAGACAGGACAGACAGATGACAGACAGGACAGACAGACAGGACAGACAGATGACAGACAGGACAGACAGATGACAGACGGGACAGACATGACAGACAGATGACATACAGATGACAGACAGGACAGATAGACGACAGACAGGACAGACAGGACAGACAGATGACAGACAGACGACAGACAGGACAGACATGACAGACAGATGACAGACAGACGACAGACAGGACAGACAGACGACAGACAGGACAGACAGACGACAGACAGGACAGACAGGACAGACAGACGACAGACAGGACAGACAGATGACAGACAGGACAGACAGATGACAGACAGATGACAGACAGGACAGACAGACGACAGACGGGACAGACAGATGACAGACAGGACAGACAGATGACAGACGGGACAGACATGACAGACAGATGACAGACAGATGACAGACAGGACAGACAGGACAGACAGACGACAGACAGGACGGACAGATGACAGACAGACGACAGACAGGACAGACATGACAGACAGATGACAGACAGACGACAGACAGGACAGACAGACGACAGACGGGACAGACAGACGACAGACAGGACAGACAGGACAGACAGGACAGACAGACGACAGACAGGACAGACAGACGACAGACAGGACAGACAGGACAGACAGGACACACAGACAGGACAGACAGACGACAGACGGGACAGACAGACGACAGACGGGACAGACAGACGACAGACAGGACACACAGACAGGACAGACAGACGACAGACGAGACAGACAGACGACAGACAGGACACACAGACAGGACAGACAGACGACAGACGAGACAGACAGACGACAGACGAGACAGACAGATGACAGACAGGACACACAGACAGGACAGACAGACGACAGACGAGACAGACAGACGACAGACAGGACAGACAGACGACAGACGGGACAGACAGACGACAGACGGGACAGACAGACGACAGACGGGACAGACAGACGACAGACGGGACAGACAGACGACAGACGAGACAGACAGGACAGACAGGACAGACAGATGACAGACAGACGACAGACAGACGACAGACAGGAGAGACATGACAGACAGATGACAGACAGACGACAGACAGGACAGACAGACGACAGACAGGACAGACAGACGACAGACAGGACAGACAGACGACAGACAGGACAGACAGACGACAGACGGGACAGACAGATGACAGACGGGACAGACAGACGACAGACAGATGACAGACAGACGACAGACGGGACAGACAGATGACAGACGGGACAGACAGATGACAGACAGACGGGACAGACAGACGACAGACGAGACAGACAGATGACAGACGGGACAGACAGACGACAGACAGGACAGACAGACGACAGACAGGACAGACAGACGACAGACAGGACAGACAGACGACAGACGGGACAGACAGATGACAGACGGGACAGACAGACGACAGACGGGACAGACAGGACAGACCGACGACAGACGGGACAGACAGACGACAGACAGACGACAGACGACAGACAGGACAGACAGATGACAGACAGGACAGACAGACGACAGACAGGACAGACAGACGACAGACAGGACAGACAGATGAAAGACAGGACAGACAGACGACAGACGGGACAGACAGATGACAGACAGGACAGACAGATGACAGACAGGACAGACAGACGACAGACGACAGACGGGACAGACAGACAACAGACAGGACAGACAGATGACAGACAGGACAGACAGACGACAGACAGACGACAGACGACAGACAGGACAGACAGATGACAGACAGGACAGACAGACGACAGACGGGACAGACAGATGACAGACAGGACAGACAGACGACAGACAGGACAGACAGACGACAGACAGGACAGACAGACGACAGACGGGACAGACAGATGACAGACAGGACAGACAGATGACAGACAGGACAGACAGACGACAGACGGGACAGACAGATGACAGACGGGACAGACAGACGACAGACAGGACAGACAGGTGACAGACGGGACAGACAGATGACAGACAGGACAGACAGATGACAGACAGGACAGACAGACGACAGACAGGACAGACAGATGACAGACGGGACAGACAGACGACAGACAGGACAGACAGACGACAGACGGGACAGACAGACGACAGACAGGACAGACAGATGACAGACGGGACAGACAGACGACAGACAGGACAGACAGACGACAGACAGGACAGACAGACGACAGACAGGACAGACAGACGGGACAGACAGACGACAGACAGACGACAGACATGACAGACAGACGACAGACATGACAGACGGGACAGACAGACAGACGACAGACAGACGACAGACGGGACAGACAGACGACAGACAGACGACAGACGGGACAGTAAGACGATAGACAGACGACAGACAGGACAGACAGACGACAGACAGACGACAGACGGGACAGACAGACGACAGACAGGACAGACAGACGGGACAGACAGACGACAGACATGACAGACAGATGACAGACGGGACAGACAGACGACAGACATGACAGACAGATGACAGACGGGACAGACAGACGACAGACGGGACAGACAGACGACAGACAGACGACAGACATGACAGACAGACGACAGACATGACAGACGGGACAGACAGACGACAGACAGACAACAGACGGGATAGACAGACGACAGACATGACAGACAGACGACAGACGACAGACAGGACAGACAGATGACAGACAGGACAGACAGGACAGACAGGACAGACAGACGACAGACAGGACAGACAGGACAGACAGACAACAGACGGGACAGACAGACGACAGACGGGACAGACAGACGACAGACGGGACAGACAGACGACAGACAGGACAGACAGGACAGACAGATGACAGACAGGACAGACAGACGACAGACGGGACAGACAGATGACAGACAGGACAGACAGACGACAGACAGGACAGACAGATGACAGACGGGACAGACAGACGACAGACAGATGACAGACAGACGACAGACGGGACAGACAGACGACAGACGGGACAGACAGACGACAGACAGGACAGACAGATGACAGACAGGACAGACAGGACAGACAGACGACAGACGGGACAGACAGACGACAGACAGGACAGACAGATAACAGACAGGACAGACAGACGACAGACAGGACAGACAGGACAGACAGATGACAGACGGACGACAGACAGGACAGACAGATGACAGACAGGACAGACAGATGACAGACAGGACAGACAGATGACAGACAGACGACAGACGGGACAGACAGACGACAGACAGGACAGACAGGACAGACAGATGACAGACAGACGACAGACGGGACAGACAGACGACAGACGGGACAGACAGGACAGACAGACAGGACAGACAGACGACAGACAGACGACAGACAGGACAGACAGGACAGACAGACGACAGACAGGACAGACAGACGACAGACAGGACAGACAGGACAGACAGAGGACAGACAGACGACAGACAGGACAGACAGACGACAGACAGGACAGACAGACGACAGACAGACGACAGACAGGACAGACAGGACAGACAGGACAGACAGACGACAGACAGGACAGACAGACGACAGACAGGACAGACAGACGACAGACAGGACAGACAGACGACAGACAGGACAGACAGACGACAGACAGGACAGACAGACGACAGACAGGACAGACAGATGACAGACAGGACAGACAGACGACAGACAGGACAGACAGATGACAGACAGACAGGACAGACAGACGACAGACAGGACAGACAGATGACAGACAGGACAGACAGGACAGACAGACGACAGACGGGACAGACAGACGACAGACAGGACAGACAGGACAGACAGGACAGACAGGACAGACAGACGACAGACGGGACAGACAGACGACAGACAGGACAGACAGACGACAGACAGGACAGACAGACGACAGACAGGACAGACAGATGACAGACAGACGACAGACAGGACAGACAGACGACAGACAGGACAGACAGATGACAGACAGACGACAGACAGGACAGACAGATGACAGACAGGACAGACAGACGACAGACAGGACAGACAGACGACAGACAGGACAGACAGACGACAGACAGGACAGACAGACGACAGACAGGACAGACAGATGACAGACAGATGACAGACAGGACAGACAGACGACAGACAGGACAGACAGACGACAGACAGGACAGACAGACGACAGACAGGACAGACAGATGACAGACAGGACAGACAGGACAGACAGACGACAGACGGGACAGACAGATGACAGACAGGACAGACAGACGACAGACGACAGACAGGACAGACAGATGACAGACAGGACAGACAGACGACAGACGACAGACGGGACAGACAGACGACAGACAGGACAGTTAGATGACAGACAGGACAGACAGACGACAGACAGGACAGACAGGACAGACAGATGACAGACAGACGACAGACGGGACAGACAGACGACAGACGGGACAGACAGACGACAGACAGGACAGACAGACGACAGACAGGACAGACAGATGACAGACAGACGACAGACAGACGACAGACGGGACAGACAGATGACAGACAGGACAGACAGACGACAGACAGGACAGACAGGACAGACAGGACAGACAGATGACAGACAGATGACAGACAGACGACAGACGGGACAGACAGACTACAGACAGATGACAGACAGATGACAGACAGACGACAGACAGATGACAGACAGACGACAGACGGGACAGACAGACGACAGACAGGACAGACAGACGACAGACAGGACAGACAGACGACAGACAGGACAGACAGACGACAGACAAGAGAGACAGACGACAGACAGGACAGACAGGACAGACAGATGACAGACAGACGACAGACAGGACAGACAGACGACAGACAGGACAGACAGACGACAGACAGGACAGACAGGACAGACAGGACAGACAGGACAGACAGGACAGACAGGACAGACAGGACAGACAGGACAGACAGGACAGACAGGACAGACAGGACAGACAGGACAGACAGGACAGACAGGACAGACAGGACAGACAGGACAGACAGGACAGACAGGACAGACAGACGACAGACGGGACAGACAGACGACAGACAGGACAGACAGACGACAGACAGGACAGACAGGACAGACAGACGACAGACAGGACAGACAGACGACAGACAGGACAGACAGATGACAGACAGGACAGACAGACGACAGACAGGACAGACAGGACAGACAGACGACAGACAGGACAGACAGATGACAGACAGGACAGACAGACGACAGACAGGACAGACAGATGACAGACAGGACAGACAGACGACAGACAGGACAGACAGACGACAGACGACAGACAGGACAGACAGATGACAGACAGGACAGACAGATGACAGACAGGACAGACAGATGACAGACAGATGACAGACAGGACAGACAGATGACAGACAGGACAGACAGACGACAGACGGGACAGACAGATGACAGACAGGACAGACAGACGACAGACAGGACAGACAGACGACAGACAGGACAGACAGACGACAGACGGGACAGACAGATGACAGACAGGACAGACAGATGACAGACAGGACAGACAGACGACAGACGGGACAGACAGATGACAGACGGGACAGACAGACGACAGACAGGACAGACAGGACAGACAGGACAGACAGATGACAGACAGGACAGACAGATGACAGACAGGACAGACAGACGACAGACAGGACAGACAGATGACAGACGGGACAGACAGACGACAGACAGGACAGACAGACGACAGACGGGACAGACAGACGACAGACAGGACAGACAGATGACAGACGGGACAGACAGACGACAGACAGGACAGACAGACGACAGACAGGACAGACAGACGACAGACAGGACAGACAGACGGGACAGACAGACGACAGACAGACGACAGACATGACAGACAGACGACAGACATGACAGACGGGACAGACAGACAGACGACAGACAGACGACAGACGGGACAGACAGACGACAGACAGACGACAGACGGGACAGTAAGACGATAGACAGACGACAGACAGGACAGACAGACGACAGACAGACGACAGACGGGACAGACAGACGACAGACAGGACAGACAGACGGGACAGACAGACGACAGACATGACAGACAGATGACAGACGGGACAGACAGACGACAGACATGACAGACAGATGACAGACGGGACAGACAGACGACAGACGGGACAGACAGACGACAGACAGACGACAGACATGACAGACAGACGACAGACATGACAGACGGGACAGACAGACGACAGACAGACAACAGACGGGATAGACAGACGACAGACATGACAGACAGACGACAGACGACAGACAGGACAGACAGATGACAGACAGGACAGACAGGACAGACAGGACAGACAGACGACAGACAGGACAGACAGGACAGACAGACAACAGACGGGACAGACAGACGACAGACGGGACAGACAGACGACAGACGGGACAGACAGACGACAGACAGGACAGACAGGACAGACAGATGACAGACAGGACAGACAGACGACAGACGGGACAGACAGATGACAGACAGGACAGACAGACGACAGACAGGACAGACAGATGACAGACGGGACAGACAGACGACAGACAGATGACAGACAGACGACAGACGGGACAGACAGACGACAGACGGGACAGACAGACGACAGACAGGACAGACAGATGACAGACAGGACAGACAGGACAGACAGACGACAGACGGGACAGACAGACGACAGACAGGACAGACAGATAACAGACAGGACAGACAGACGACAGACGACAGACAGGACAGACAGATGACAGACAGGACAGACAGATGACAGACAGGACAGACAGACGACAGACGACAGACAGGACAGACAGATGACAGACAGGACAGACAGACGACAGACAGGACAGACAGGACAGACAGACGACAGACGACAGACAGGACAGACAGATGACAGACAGATGACAGACAGGACAGACAGATGACAGACAGGACAGACAGGACAGACAGGACAGACAGGACAGAGAGACGACAGACGAGACAGACAGATGACAGACAGACGACAGACGGGACAGACAGACGACAGACAGGACAGACAGACGACAGACGGGACAGACAGACGACAGACAGGACAGACAGGACAGACAGACGACAGACGTGACAGACAGACGACAGACGACAGACAGGACAGACAGGACAGACAGACGACAGACAGGACAGACAGACGACAGACAGGATAGACAGACGACAGACAGGACAGACAGGACAGACAGGACAGACAGATGACAGACAGGACAGACAGGACAGACAGGACAGACAGATGACAGACAGATGACAGACAGGACAGACAGGACAGACAGACGACAGACAGGACAGACAGGACAGACAGATGACAGACAGACGACAGACAGGACAGACAGACGACAGACAGGACAGACAGACGACAGACAGGACAGACAGATGACAGACAGACGACAGACAGGACAGACAGGACAGACAGGACAGACAGATGACAGACAGACGACAGACAGGACAGACAGACGACAGACAGGACAGACAGGACAGACAGGACAGACAGACGACAGACAGACGACAGACAGGACAGACAGGACAGACAGACGACAGACAGGACAGACAGACGGACAGACAGGACAGACAGGACAGACAGATGACAGACAGACGACAGACAGGACAGACAGACGACAGACAGGACAGACAGACGACAGACGGACAGACAGGACAGACAGACAGACAGGACAGACAGGACAGACAGACGACAGACAGGACAGACAGATGACAGACAGGACAGACAGACGACAGACAGGACAGACAGACGACAGACAGGACAGACAGATGACAGACAGGACAGACAGACGACAGACAGATGACAGACAGACAGACGATGACAGACAGACGACAGACAGGACAGACAGACGACAGACGACAGACAGGACAGACAGATGACAGACAGGACAGACAGATGACAGACAGGACAGACAGATGACAGACAGGACAGACAGGACAGACAGACGACAGACAGGACAGACAGACGACAGACAGGACAGACAGATGACAGACAGGACAGACAGACGACAGACAGGACAGACAGGACAGACAGATGACAGACAGGACAGACAGACGACAGACAGGACAGACAGATGACAGACAGGACAGACAGACGACAGACAGGACAGACAGACGACAGACAGGACAGACAGAGACAGACAGACGACAGACAGACAGACAGACGGACAGACAGACGACAGACAGGACAGACAGACGACAGACAGGACAGACAGATGACAGACAGGACAGACAGGACAGACAGACGACAGACAGGACAGACAGACGACAGACAGGACAGACAGATGACAGACAGGACAGACAGATGACAGACAGGACAGACAGACGACAGACAGGACAGACAGATGACAGACAGGACAGACATGACAGACAGATGACAGACGGGACAGACAGATGACAGACAGGACAGACAGACGACAGACAGGACAAACAGACGACAGACAGGACAGACAGACGACAGACAGGACAGACAGATGACAGACGGGACAGACAGATGACAGACAGGACAGACAGACGACAGACAGGACAGACAGACGACAGACAGGACAGACAGACGACAGACAGGACAGACAGATGACAGACAGATGACAGACAGGACAGACAGACGACAGACAGGACAGACAGACGACAGACGGGACAGACATCACAGACAGATGACAGACAGATGACAGACAGGACAGACAGATGACAGACAGACGACAGACGGGACAGACAGACGACAGACGGGACAGACATCACAGACAGATGACAGACAGATGACAGACAGGACAGACAGACGACAGACAGGACAGACAGATGACAGACAGACGACAGACGGGACAGACATCACAGACAGATGACAGACAGATGACAGACAGGACAGACAGATGACAGACAGATGACAGACAGACGACAGACGGGACAGACATCACAGACAGATGACAGACAGGACAGACAGGACAGACAGACGACAGACAGGACAGACAGACGACAGACAGGACAGACAGGACAGACAGACGACAGACAGGACAGACAGATGACAGACAGGACAGACAGACGACAGACAGGACAGACAGATGACAGACAGACGACAGACGGGACAGACATCACAGACAGATGACAGACAGACGACAGACAGGACAGACAGATGACAGACAGATGACAGACAGACGACAGACGGGACAGACATCACAGACAGATGACAGACAGGACAGACAGACGACAGACAGGACAGACAGACGACAGACAGGACAGACAGGACAGACAGACGACAGACAGGACAGACAGACGACAGACAGGACAGACAGACGACAGACAGGACAGACAGACGACAGACAGGACAGACAGACGACAGACGGGACAGACATGACAGACAGGACAGACAGGACAGACAGGACAGACAGACGACAGACAGGACAGACAGACGACAGACAGGACAGACAGGACAGACAGACGACAGACAGGACAGACAGATGACAGACAGATGACAGACAGGACAGACAGACGACAGACGGGACAGACAGATGACAGACAGGACAGACAGACGACAGACAGGACAGACAGGACAGACAGATGACAGACGGGACAGACATGACAGACAGATGACAGACAGATGACAGACAGGACAGACAGACGACAGACAGGACAGACAGGACAGACAGATGACAGACAGACGACAGACAGGACAGACATGACAGACAGATGACAGACAGACGACAGACAGGACAGACAGACGACAGACAGGACAGACAGACGACAGACAGGACAGACAGGACAGACAGACGACAGACAGGACAGACAGATGACAGACAGGACAGACAGATGACAGACAGATGACAGACAGGACAGACAGACGACAGACGGGACAGACAGATGACAGACAGGACAGACAGATGACAGACGGGACAGACATGACAGACAGATGACAGACAGATGACAGACAGGACAGACAGGACAGACAGACGACAGACAGGACGGACAGATGACAGACAGACGACAGACAGGACAGACATGACAGACAGATGACAGACAGATGACAGACAGGACAGACAGACGACAGACGGGACAGACAGACGACAGACAGGACAGACAGGACAGACAGGACAGACAGACGACAGACAGGACAGACAGACGCCAGACAGGACAGACAGGACAGACAGAACACACAGACAGGACAGACAGACGACAGACGGGACAGACAGACGACAGACGGGACAGACAGACGACAGACAGGACACACAGACTGGACAGACAGACGACAGACGAGACAGACAGACGACAGACAGGACACACAGACAGGACAGACAGACGACAGACGAGACAGACAGACGACAGACGAGACAGACAGATGACAGACAGGACACACAGACAGGACAGACAGACGACAGACGAGACAGACAGACGACAGACAGGACAGACAGACGACAGACAGGACAGACAGACGACAGACGGGACAGACAGACGACAGACAGGACAGACAGACGACAGACGGGACAGACAGACGACAGACAGGACAGACAGGACAGACAGACAGGACAGACAGACGACAGACAGACGACAGACAGGACAGACAGGACAGACAGACGACAGACAGGACAGACAGACGACAGACAGGACAGACAGACGACAGACAGGACAGACAGACGGGACAGACAGACGACAGACAGACGACAGACATGACAGACAGACGACAGACATGACAGACGGGACAGACAGACAGACGACAGACAGACGACAGACGGGACAGACAGACGACAGACAGACGACAGACGGGACAGTAAGACGATAGACAGACGACAGACAGGACAGACAGACGACAGACAGACGACAGACGGGACAGACAGACGACAGACAGGACAGACAGACGGGACAGACAGACGACAGACATGACAGACAGATGACAGACGGGACAGACAGACGACAGACATGACAGACAGATGACAGACGGGACAGACAGACGACAGACGGGACAGACAGACGACAGACAGACGACAGACATGACAGACAGACGACAGACATGACAGACGGGACAGACAGACGACAGACAGACAACAGACGGGATAGACAGACGACAGACATGACAGACAGACGACAGACGACAGACAGGACAGACAGATGACAGACAGGACAGACAGGACAGACAGGACAGACAGACGACAGACAGGACAGACAGGACAGACAGACAACAGACGGGACAGACAGACGACAGACGGGACAGACAGACGACAGACGGGACAGACAGACGACAGACAGGACAGACAGGACAGACAGATGACAGACAGGACAGACAGACGACAGACGGGACAGACAGATGACAGACAGGACAGACAGACGACAGACAGGACAGACAGATGACAGACGGGACAGACAGACGACAGACAGATGACAGACAGACGACAGACGGGACAGACAGACGACAGACGGGACAGACAGACGACAGACAGGACAGACAGATGACAGACAGGACAGACAGGACAGACAGACGACAGACGGGACAGACAGACGACAGACAGGACAGACAGATGACAGACAGGACAGACAGACGACAGACAGGACAGACAGAGACAGACAGACACAGACATACTCAGACAGACAGACGACAGACAGGACAGACAGATGACAGACAGGACAGACAGGACAGACAGGACAGACAGGACAGACAGACGACAGACAGGACAGACAGGACAGACAGGACAGACAGACAGCCAGACAGGACAGACAGACAGACAGGACAGACAGGACAGACAGGACAGACAGACGACAGACAGGACAGACAGATGACAGACAGACGACAGACAGGACAGACAGACGACAGACAGGACAGACAGACGACAGACGGGACAGACAGACGACAGACAGGACAGACAGGACAGACAGACGACAGACGGACAGACAGACGACAGACGACAGACAGGACAGACAGGACAGACAGACGACAGACAGGACAGACAGACGACAGACAGGACAGACAGACGACAGACAGGACAGACAGGACAGACAGACGACAGACAGGACAGACAGGACAGACAGGACAGACAGATGACAGACAGACGACAGACAGGACAGACAGACGACAGACAGGACAGACAGGACAGACAGATGACAGACAGATGACAGACAGACGACAGACAGGACAGACAGACGACAGACAGGACAGACAGGACAGACAGGACAGACAGATGACAGACAGACGACAGACAGGACAGACAGGACAGACAGGACAGACAGATGACAGACAGACGACAGACAGGACAGACAGGACAGACAGATGACAGACAGGACAGACAGATGGAAAGACAGACGACAGACAGGACAGACAGGACAGACAGGACAGACAGATGACAGACAGACGACAGACGGACAGACAGGACAGACAGGACAGACAGATGACAGACAGATGACAGACAGGACAGACAGACGACAGACGGGACAGACAGACGACAGACAGGACAGACAGGACAGACAGACAGACAGGACAGACAGATGACAGACAGACGACAGACAGGACAGACAGATGACAGACAGGACAGACAGACGACAGACAGATGACAGACAGATGACAGACAGGACAGACAGATGACAGACAGGACAGACAGACGACAGACAGGACAGACAGATGACAGACAGGACAGACAGACGACAGACAGGACAGACAGGACAGACAGACGACAGACAGGACAGACAGACGACAGACAGGACAGACAGACGACAGACAGGACAGACAGAGACAGACAGGACAGACAGACGACAGACAGGACAGACAGGACAGACAGATGACAGACAGGACAGACAGAGACAGACAGGACAGACAGATGACAGACGGGACAGACAGATGACAGACAGGACAGACAGATGACAGACAGGACAGACAGACGACAGACGGGACAGACAGACGACAGACAGGACAGACAGATGACAGACAGACGACAGACAGGACAGACAGACGACAGACGGGACAGACAGACGACAGACAGGACAGACAGATGACAGACAGACGACAGACAGATGACAGACAGATGACAGACAGGACAGACAGATGACAGACAGGACAGACAGGACAGACAGGACAGACAGATGACAGACAGGACAGACAGGACAGACAGGACAGACAGACGACAGACAGACGACAGACAGGACAGACAGGACAGACAGGACAGACAGACGACAGACGGGACAGACAGACGACAGACAGGACAGACAGGACAGACAGACGACAGACGGGACAGACAGGACAGACGTGACAGACAGACGACAGACATGACAGACAGATGACAGACGGGACAGACAGACGACAGACATGACAGACAGACGACAGACGGGACAGACAGACGACAGACATGACAGACAGACGACAGACAGGACAGACAGATGACAGACAGATGACAGACAGGACAGACATACGACAGACATGACAGACAGACGACAGACAGGACAGACAGACGACAGACATGACAGACAGACGACAGACAGGACAGACAGACGACAGACATGACAGACAGATGACAGACAGGACAGACAGACGACAGACATGACAGACAGACGACAGACAGGACAGACAGACGACAGACAGGACAGACAGACGACAGACAGGACAGACAGACGACAGACAGGACAGACAGACGACAGACATGACAGACAGACGACAGACAGGACAGACAGACGACAGACATGACAGACAGACGACAGACGGGACAGACAGACGACAGACAGCTTCAGGTATTTTTGACTCACATGCGAAGCAAAAGTGAATCTATGTACTCACCCTTTTCGTCCGTCCGGGCGTCCGGGCGTCCGGGCGTCTGTAAAAAACTTTAACGTTGGAATTTTCTCTGAGATAATTAAGTCTATCAACACCGAATTTGGCATGATGGTGTAGGATGACAGGGTGTACAACAGCATACATAGTGACTTGACCTTGCTTCAAGGTCAAGGTCGCAGGGGCCATACATGTTGCCTAAAAAACAGCCATTTTTCACATTTTCCCAATTTTCTCTAAAGTTTTGAGATTGGATACCTGACCTATATATGGTATATAGGGCAAAGTAATCCCTATCTTTAGATACCAGTTTGATTGACCTTGCTTCAAGGTCAAGGTCACAGGAGGTCTTTAAAGTTGGATTGTATACATATTTTGAAGTGACCTGGACCCTGAACTATGGAAGATAACTCTTCCAAACTTCATAAGATTGTAGTACACATGTTATACTTTTATTATAAGACACATTTGGTCACATATCATCAAGGTCAAGGTCACTTTGACCCTTATGAAATGTGACCAAAATGGGGTAGTGAACCACTAAAAATGACCATATTTCATGGTAGAAAGTGCCAATAAGCACCATTGTGCTTCCTATGTCTTGAATTAACAGCTTTGTGTTGCATGACCTTGGATGACTTTGACCTTGGGTCAAGGTCACATGTATTTTGGTAGGAAAAATGTGTAAAGCAGTTCTTAGTATATGATGTCATTGCTAGGTTTAGTTGTTTGACCTTGACCTTGAAGGTCACCTGAATGTCAAGGTCATGTAAAGGTCAAGGTCAAGCATGTGAGTCGTATGGGCTTTGCTCTTCTTGTTTTCTGAGGCAGTCATATAGGGGGCAATGTAACAGAAAGTGTTCTTCGGTTTAATTTGACTTACAGAGCGGACATAACAACTAATAAGTCTGGGCTCGGACGGTTCAAATATCGTCTGTTTGTGTTTAGATCATTTATGCTAAAACGAAATTGTATGAACACGTCACGGAATTTCCTTATGTTAAGAAGGTGCAGATACTCTTCTGTCCCAAAATGATCTTTGAAGGTGGAATACTAGTGAAATCTTTCGCTGTTGAAACATTTCGCGTGCCCATCTTCTAAATGACAATCTTTTAGCCTCTGTTTGAACTGTTTACGGTCGTTCGTCTCGTACTGAACTCCTCCATTGAGCCACACAAATCCAAAACCAAGTCTGCACACACAGTTTTGCACTGTAACTACCCAGTTCTTGTTAGGTGCAATTTAGGAATTATTCAGCACTATATAGGCTTTATTGGGGAGTCTCATAGAAGGCAGCTTAGACAATTTTAGCCAGTATTTAATGGTTCTAACGATGCTAGAAACAGCTAGAGGATATATACCCAAATCTCCGTAAACCATGTGATTTGGCGTCCGCGTGTCTAGTTCCAGCATTATTTTGCACGCAGAGGTATGCACCTTCTCAAATTTATTCGTACAGCTCATACCCCATAAATCTGAGCCATACAGCAAGGTGGGGAATACCTGTGAATCAAACATTAAAAAAAACACACCCGTGTCTAAGGTGTGTAGTCCCCACATCGTCTTCAAAATCTGGACAGCGTTTTGCTTTCCTTTTGTGGCCAAGTCCTCATTGCATACATTCGCAGACAATCGGGTAGTGAAGGTAATGCCTTGCACTACGTCAAGTCGCGTGTTGTCCAAGGGCCACTTCTCTCCTTGTGTTAAGTGGCCGCCTTTTCGAAATACCATTACTTTAGTTTTTCAATATTCTCCTTTAGACCTAGTGATTTCAAAACATTATTTAGATTATTCAGTTTGTTTTGTAACCCAGATAGATTTGTTGAAAGAAGAACAACGTCGTCCGCAAACATGAGGAAAAACAGTTCTGCCGATCCTGTTAGTAGTTGAACACCATGTTCAATGCCTGCGGACGTAGTCGGCCACGAAATTCATGCATAGGGCAAACACTATCGGACTCTCTAAGGCCCCCTGCTTTACGCCAACGGGGCAGCTGAAGAAGTCCGAAAGACAGTGATTCCACCTAACGCACGATTAGACCTGTGAGTACATGGATTTCAGCATCCCAATGAATTTTGTTGAAAGGCCTATGAATTCAAGGATGCTCCAAAGTGTGTCATGATTGACAGAGTCAAAAGCCTTCTCGTAATCGACGAAGGCTATATAGAGCTTTCCAAGTCTTTCCCCGTAGACGTGCTTGAGGACCATGGGATGCATAGTATAAATATGACCAACTCTCGAGTACTCTGCCCAGAATTCTGCCTGTTCATGGCAGATTATGTTTTGGTCCTCAGCCCAAAGGCGCAACCGGCGAGTCAAGATAGACAAGAATATCTTGCTAAGTATGTTCAGCAGAGATATTCCTCGATAATTATTAGGGTCCAACCGTGACCCTTTTTTGAACAGGGGAACTATTACAGAGTGGCACCACTGTCGGGGGAAGTACTGAGAGGTGAAAAGGAAGTTGAACAACTTAGGCAAGGAGGGTCCTATGCTTGCGCCTGCCACTTTGAAGCTGTTGCACTCTTCTCTGCAATATCTTGATGTACGGGGGTTCTCCTGGCTTGCGCTAGGAAGTTGATCGAAGTGACAGACTCCGGTGATCGTTTCCAATGAGCTTTATTCACGCACTGACCTCTACAGTGGTGAAAATCAGCAACAGCAATTCGTATAGCGCTCACACAGCTTCACTCTGCTTACAGTACTGCAGAGGCTCGCTAGCACACAGCAGAAACTCGCTCCCCTGGGAGTCAAAGCTCTCACCTTTAACTCTGTCGTATCTGCTGCTCTCCCCCTCTCACTCGCTTTCGCTCCTTATATATCTTTACACAATTTCTAGAAACTACCAGCACCTTATCGTATTTACTCCCACATTCCTAACTGCGACGCGACTGACTTACTGTGTCACAACAAGCTAATATTAGCCTAACTCGGTCGCGCGCGGGTCAAGGCCGTGACCTGACTGGTAAACACGCCTGCGACGTTGCCAGCATTATCTAGAATATTCACAACATAGCTCCTCCCCTAAAGACCGAAACGACCTCGTCGGTCTCACTACATATACAACTCCATCATTCAATTTACAAAAAACTATAAACTAGCACCTCAAAAATACACAACTAGCAACAACATTATCATCAACAACAACAACAACAACGAAATACCGGGAAAAAGTCAATCCGCAGTCCAGGTAGTTCAAGAATGACAAAATGAGTGGCATAAATGCAGAAACCTGACACATGGGCGTAAGCTTCCTTGCGGTAGCATCTGCCCAGTCCATGGGGTCAATGTCTGCAAGACCACTGTCCATACTGTCACTGAAAAGAAAGAACTCCTCACAGGAAGCGAGATGGGCGCATCACACGCCGCTCTCGCCGCATGTATGTCTCTACGTAATCAGGGGTCGCTCCATCCACGCTCTCGTCTTCCGAGGAAGGCCCTGGTACAGTGTCTCTCTCTGTGGGCTCGTCGTCGGTCGGGTCAGGGTGACGTCGTGGCGACTGCCACCAGTCCGGCGGTAGTTCTCCCTGGTACTTCCAGAGACGGGCACGGTTCACGTAACGTCCTCTCTGTGGCCGGGCAAGCTTGGTGGTGCATCCCTTCTCAGCCCGTGGGTTGGAGTACCACGGTGCAGTGCCATCAGGAGAGATCTGGTGATAGGCCTTGCGGTCGTAACCAGTCTTCATTCCGTCCACGCTCCGCTGCAGGTGTGTCCTTGCGGACTTTCCCACTGCCTGCAGCATACCCTGGAGCGGTTCCACACCCTGGGGCACGTCACGGGGGATATCCACCAATGGCCTGGCGACCACTGCAGAACTGTCAGTCTTGCTAGAGCCACTACGGCGACTGTGGGGTCTTGTCTGTGAGGCACAGATGGCACAGCGCCGACACAAGTTGCGAACGGACTTGTGTCGACCAATCCAAAAGTACCGCTCACAGACGCGTCGGTACGTCTTCTGCCTTCCGAGGTGGCCAGCTGCTGGGTCATCGTGTACCTGTCTCAGCGCTTCCTCCTGCATGGCTCTCGGCAGAACAGGGAGAAGGCGGCAGGTTTCTCCCTTCTCGTCTATCCACTTTCTGTACAGCGCTCCATCCGTCAGCTGCAAGGCATCCCACTGGGTCCAGTATGCCTTGGTGACAGGGCTGGTAACGGCGACCTTCCTCCAGGGTGGGCGGACAGGCCTGTCCTCCATCCAGCGGATGATGGGCTGCAGGTCCGGATCCTGTCTCTGTGCGACTGCCAGAGGCGTCTCTTGAGCGGCGATCCGCCTCAACGCACCCGAGGGCCGCAGGGAAGCATTCCCTTCACCCCCAAGACCCTTCAACTGCACGTGGTGCCCATCAATCAGCAGGAGGAACTGTCCCCAGTCTATAACACAGCAATGCTTCTGCAAAAAGTCTATCCCCAGGATGACGTCATCTTCTATATCGGCGATCACGAAGGGGTGAGAAACAACAAGCTCACCGGCCTTCACCTTCACTGTCACGACGCCGTGCACAGGGATCGGTCTGTTCATGACGTCAGTGAGCACCATTGCTGATTCCTCTCTTCTCTGGAAGGGGCACAGACCAGTCTTTATCACAGAAATGGTCGCTCCTGAGTCGATCAGTGCCTGATGACGGTTACCGTCGATGTACAGCTCGATCGCCGGTCCTCCTGGGTCTACGCGGACACCCTTCAACCGATGACTGATGCGATGTGGGGCGGTGGAGGCAGGGGACGCCGGGCTATGCCCCTTAAGCCCGGCGCATCCTAGTTTTCCTGCGCTGTGGTGGTTTTCTTCTTTCCCTGTGGACAGTGGCGAGCGATGTGGCCTGTCTTGTCGCAATTATAGCATCTGATCTGCCCTCGCTGTCCGTCTTGACGGAAAGAGCGGTTTTGCATCTTCTCCAAGAACTCCGCCATCAGCTGGCGAAACTGGTTCAGAGAGAGAGTGTCGCCGTCACCCTCCGACTTCTCCTGGCTGCCAATGGCTCTGATCCTATGAGGGTGAGATGCTCGCTGGGTTGCTTCCTCGCGTTGAGCGATAGCCTCGACACGGAGAGCGGTGTTGACTGCTTCCGCCAAGGTAGAGGGAGCCAACACCTGTACTTGGCGTTTCGCTTCGTCGTCGACGAGGGCATCTATAAACTTCTCCCGAGCCAAATCGTCGATTGCCTCCCTGTTAAACGCAGGGTGCGCTCGCCTCACCAGCCTCTCGATGTCAGCTGCCAACTCGATGAGTGATTCTCCCTTCTTACGCTTTCTCGTGTAGAGTGCTGCCTTAGCCTGGTCTGCGTTTCGGGAATCTTGAAACCTGTCACGGAGGATCCGAACGAGGGCAGTGTAGTCATTCCTGCCTTCGGGTGGAATGGTTTCCAGGACTGTCAGCGCTTGTCCCGTCAGGCTGGAGATGAGAAAACTCGCTTTCTCCCGCTCTCCCCAACCGTTGATCTGCGCGGTCACCTCGAACTGAATGTGGTAGGCATCCCACGGTGCCTTCCCGTCGTACGTTTGTGGCCGCTGCACTGGACGACCGGCTGGGGGGTATGCCTCTTCCTGGTTTGAGACGAATGGTGACGCCTCAGCTCGAAGTTGCTTGGACGCCCGGTGGTTATCTTGGGTGCAAAATCTGGCTGGATAGGATAGGCTAGCTTTTGTTTCTTCTTTCTCTTCCAGCTTTCTCTCTAGTCTGCAGATGACGGTGTCGAGCCGGGTTACTTCCCCTTCAAGGGAGTCGAGGCGTGTTGCCTCTTGCTGGAGATTAGCATCAATGCGATCTACCTCCCCTTTTACTGCCTCGATTTCCCTCTGCAGTCCCTCTGTCCCGGTTTTGATGGTTTGCAGCAAATCTTCCTGACGCAGGCGATATTCCCTCTCCTCCGCCTCCTTCTGTTCACGGTATGCTGCCTCTTCTGCCTTCTCCCGCTCACGGTCTGCCTTCTCCTCTGCCTTCTCCCGCTCGCGGTCTGCCTTCTCCTCTGCCTCCTTCCGCTCGCGGTCTGCCTTCTCCTCTGCCTTCTCCCGCTCGCGGTCTGCCTTCTCCTCTGCCTTCTCCCGCTCACGGTCTGCCTTCTCCTCTGCCTTCTCCCGCTCACGGTCTGCCTTCTCCTCTGCCTTCTCCCTCTCGCGGTCTGCCTTCTCCCTCTCACGGTCTGCAGCTTCTTGCTGGCGACGCTTGGCTTCTTCTTGTTCTCTCCGTTCGCGATCTGCCTTCTCCTCTGCCTTCTCCCTCTCGCGGTCTGCCTTCTCCCTCTCACGGTCTGCAGCTTCTTGCTGGCGCCGCTTGGCTTCTTCTTGTTCTCTCCGTTCGCGATCTCGTTTTTCCTCCTCCTGGGCTTCTCTCTGCTGCCTCTGTTGGTCGAGCAGAAGTCTCATCATCATTGCGATGTCTTCCATCGGTTGCTCGGTCGCCTCTACGCGTGCAGCGGATCGGGTTACGCGTTTCTCGCCTTCCATTTCCGTTGTCGACTGTCACCGCTTCGACTGTTCCCCGTCTGGGAACCAATGTTGCACTCTTCTCTGCAATATCTTGATGTACGGGGGTTCTCCTGGCTTGCGCTAGGAAGTTGATCGAAGTGACAGACTCCGGTGATCGTTTCCAATGAGCTTTATTCACGCACTGACCTCTACAGTGGTGAAAATCAGCAACAGCAATTCGTATAGCGCTCACACAGCTTCACTCTGCTTACAGTACTGCAGAGGCTCGCTAGCACACAGCAGAAACTCGCTCCCCTGGGAGTCAAAGCTCGCACCTTTAACTCTGTCGTATCTGCTGCTCTCCCCCTCTCACTCGCTTTCGCTCCTTATATATCTTTACACAATTTCTAGAAACTACCAGCACCTTATCGTATTTACTCCCACATTCCTAACTGCGACGCGACTGACTTACTGTGTCACAACAAGCTAATATTAGCCTAACTCGGTCGCGCGCGGGTCAAGGCCGTGACCTGACTGGTAAACACGCCTGCGACGTTGCCAGCATTATCTAGAATATTCACAACAAAGCGTTCCCCGAGGATCTCATCGAGACTTGGCGACTTGCCTGGCTTAATCTTTTGTATTGCTATCATCACTTCCTCTAATGATATTTCGTCATCGAGTTCCTCGCCTTTGCGCACGTGAGTACCACCTTGAGTGTTGCTTAGACCAAAAGAAAGATTACAACTGAAGTTTCGATGACACAGTCTCTAAAAAGAAATGCTTTACACATTTTTCCTACCAAAAATACATGTGACCTTGACCCAAGGTCAAGGTCATCCAAGGTCATGCAACACAAAGCTGTTAATTCAAGACATAGGAAGCACAATGGTGTTTATTGGCACTTTCTACCATGAGATATAGTCACTTTTAGTGGTTCACTACCCCATTTTGGTCACATTTCATAAGGGTCAAAGTGACCTTGACCTTGATGATATGTGACCAAATGTGTCTCATGATGAAAGTATAACATGTGCCCCACATAATTATTAAGTTTGAAACAGTTATCTTCCATAGTTCAGGGTCAAGGTCACTTCAAAATATGTATACAATCCAACTTTGAAGAGCTCCTGTGACCTTGACCTTAAAGCAAGGTCAACCAAACTGGTATCAAAAGATAGGGCTTGCTTTGACCTATATACCACTTGTAGCTAAGGTTGCCATTCTCAATAACGTGGGAGAAAATTGGGAAAATGTGAAAAATGACTGTTTTTGAGACCACATTTATGGCTCCTGTGACCTTGACCTTGAAGCAAGGTCAAGTCACTATGTATGTTTTTTGAGGCCTTGTCATCATACACCATCATGCCACATTTGGTGTTGATAGACTTAATAGTCTCCGAGAAAAATCCAACGTTTAAGTTTTTTACGGACGGACGCCCGCCCTGACGCCCGGACGGACGGACGACACGGCTCAGTACATAGACTCACTTTTGCTTCGCATGTGAGTCAAAAATGATTTTTTTCTAATTCTTATATCAATGTCGACAGCAGGTGGTGTCCTGCATGCTGCGCGTCTGATGATGGACCAAAATCTGCGAGAATCTTTGATGCTTTCAAGGAGAGTTATCCGTGAAGAGTTGAGATAATCTCGTTTCTTCTCCCTAATCATGCATTTATACTTTTCTCTAGTGCTTACGTAACTATCTTTGTCAGCTACAGATCCCGACTTTCTATATTTGCTCAGAGCGTTTTCGGTTGACCTTTTAAAATTACGACAGTCCCGATCGTACTATGTAGATTGTTGAGTGGGAAATGAACTGAGACGTCGAGCATACTGAATGCATTGACTAATCGTTCTTTGAATTCAGGGCTCTGTGTATTTTGATAGAATTCATTTGCCTTGCTATCATCCCACCTTAATTTGGAGACGTTCTTCTTTCTGTGTAACAGTTTGTTCATGTTTGTGTGCGAGGATCCAATCGCAATTTCTAAGGGCATATGACTGCTTTCTATCCGGTCAGCAACAATGAGATTAAGGGAACAGTTAGAATAGTCACCAGCTATCATACAGTAGTCAATCACGCTGTCTCCATGGACTGAAATGTACGTATTCCGACCTTCTCTATCACCATCCGTGCGTCCATTTAGAACAGTCATCTGGTGTACGAAGCAAATTTTTTTTCAAGATGTTACCAAAATTATTGGAAGAGCCGTCCTGCGACTGTCTGTACTGGCGAAGAGAAGGACAACCAGAGTCTACTTGTGCAGGTCCGTCTACGTCGTCCCAAACTTCGTCTGCAGCTGGCGAGTCCCAGTCTGCAATACGGGCGTTCAGATCGCCGCAAATCATTACAGCTGATTCCGGGAAAGTCCCCTGTAGTTGTAGCAGTACATCTTCCAGCTGGAATATGCTGCACGATGTGTCCCGTAGTCTGTAGTACGGGGAGTCTTGGGGTGGAATATACACAAAGATTAGAATGACACTTGTCTGCATAGTGCTTATTATTCTAAACGCTAGCATGTTGTCGCTCTTGACGTTTATCTGTGTCGTGTATGGGGCGAGATGTTTTTCCATTAGAACAGTTTCTCCCCCGATCTTCGACCCTGGTTCGACAGCTTTATGGCGGGCGTGAAAAACATCATAGTCTCCAAAATAGACGCTGTAGTCAAACGATGCAGATGTGAAGATTTCCAGCAGACAAGATATGTCAAACGTAGACAGGTATTCCGTGAAACCAGGTAAGCCTAGTTTAGAAGTCAACCTGTCAATGTTTAAAAAAACCATGTTGCTGGCTACCAACCGAATCCCTCCTCCCTCTGCAAGACCTGTCATTTCTGGTGTTCGGAGTCGGCGATCCACAATCCGGAGCTTGTTGATACACAAACTCGAGCGGTCTCGGCTTGCACCTGACGGCTCATCCGCTTCTTTGGTCGCTCGTTGCCTTCGGTATCAGTCGACCTCCTACGAGGTGCGCGACATCTATGAAACATCTTCCTGTTTCGTCGAGGTGGGTATTGGAGCCCTTGATCGCGGCGCTGTTCTTCATATGCAGGTCCGAAACCCACATCATTTGCAGGAGTTCCGTGTTGGGTATGGCCTCGCTTTGGTGCGTGTCTCTCCCGGGACTCATCCCTGAAATATATCTGGTTGTTCTTGTAGTATGCATAGTTTCCCCGTCTTTGGAGCTCTTGTAGAGTTGTGGCTTGTCTCGTGGTCAGTACGCCAGTACTTGGATACCATGTCTCCGGGAACGATGATTGCCCAGCGTTAGTCGTTTCATCTTGTCCGTCCAGGATGTCAGTTCTACGAGGTCGGGACGGGGGTTGTTTTGCTGTTCTTTGTCGGTGCGAGATCCCAAGCGCTGAACTCTTCCAACATCTCTCTCGGTCCATGAAAAGTCAGGGTGAGCGTCGTGGAAGGGTTTCAGGACTAACTGCAGGCAGTCCCAGTATGACTCACGGGGACTCTCCGGTTGTCCAAATAGTCTAATGTTGTTGTTCTGCCTCACAGGCATTTCTAAGTTTTTCTATTTGTTCTTCTTGGCTGATCACCTTATTCTGCATTTCTGTATAGATATTGTTGACGTGGTATTTCAGGACGTCAATCTGTGCTTGGAGTGCAGAGTTCCATTGGAATAGATGGGCACAATGGTAATGGCATCGCTCTTGAGTTTCTTGTAGAGCATGAGTTAATTTCTCCTGATGAGCATACAGATTGCGTAGCTCTGCTTCAATACCTGAATGAAGAGGCATAGGATTGACATTTGCCGTCCTGAAGTTGACATTTTCACATGAACCATGTGCCGTTTGAGTTGGCGGAATGTAATCTTCCCGAGGTAGCCGTGATCCATTCTCCGTTGGGTAGACAATGTAGTCACCAACTGGTTCAGGAGACCCGCTTTTTTCTTCTACATTTCCCCCAAGCAAAATTAATCCAGAACGATCATGCATCGTCCTTGCCGGGCAAGCGGTTTTGAAAGTGCACATAATCCAAAGTGCAGCGCATAAGACAGTCAGAAGCAAACCGGCGCGCGCCCTACCTCTTGAAAGTCTACACCGCCGTGCTACTGAGTACACCTCACCCTGCAAGTCGTTCATGGCCTGCCCGGGGGACCGAGAGAGAGAGAGAGAGAGAGAGAGAGAGAGAGAGAGAGAGAGAGAGAGATAAAGAGAGAGAGAAAGCGACAGAGGCAGAGTGAGAGAGACGGTGAGACAGAGAGACAGAGAGAAACAGACAGACAGACAAATAGACAATCAGACAGAGACAGAAAGTCAGATAGAGAAAGAACAAGAGAGATAGAAAGAGACAGGGAGACACACGGAGAGAGAGAGAGAGAGACAGACAGAGAGACAGACAGACAGACAGACAGACAGACAGACAGACAGTCAGACAGGCAGACAGACAGACAGACAGACAGACAGACAGACAGACAGACAGACAGACAGACAGACAGACAGACAGACAGACAGACAGACAGAGAGGCAGGCAGGCAGGCAGGCAGACAGACAGACAGACAGACATACAGTTGGACAGGCAGGCCGACAGACAGACACACATACAGTCGGACAAGTAGACAGACAGGGAAGGTCACTTACGGGAGCTTGAAACCGCTCTTGGGCACAGTGGGTACCAGAGCGTAGCCGTCAGGAGACAGTTTAGACGGGCTACCAGGCAGAGAAGGGAAGATCTCTTCACCCGGCGTGACGAACAAACCGAAGCCGGTCGTGTCCCACTGGTAACCACCTACTTCCCAGGCGCAGAAGGTCTTCGACGGGGGCTCAGAAGACTTCAGCATCTCTTAAACGAGGACGAGCGGCTGTCTCAGGCTCTTCCTCTACCCCCAGTGCTGGCGTTCAGGCAGCCTCCCAACCTTAAGAACATGTTGGTCCGCAGCAGGTTCACTTCACCGGGACAAATGGGAATCAACTCCGTACAGCCCTGTGGAAAGGCTAGGTGCGCCACCTGTACATCCCTCTGCACAGATACCACCATCGGCAGGAACCAGGTTCTACACCAAGTCAGGGGCACCTACTCCTGCGGCTCCAGTGATTTTGTCTACCTTATTCGGTGCCACAGGAAGTGCCCTGATGCGTGGTATGTCGGAGAGACAGGACAGACACTGCGCCAGCGCATGAATGGACACAGGGCGACTATCAGGAGCCAGTCACCTCTACCAGTGGCGGACCACTTTAGTTTGCCGGGCCACTCAGCAGGAGATATTATGATTAGCGTGCTAGCGGGTGGATTGCACGACACTCGACGACGCAGGGTCGCTGAACAGAAGTTCATCAGACTGTTCAGCACGCGCCACGCCGGACTCAACAGAGATCTCGGGTTCATGGCGCACTACAAGTGAACTTCTCACGACCTGCACGTGCGTCGCATGAGGTCTCTGGGTCTTGGTGTTAACACCGGCGTACCATCCCCTATTTAAGCCGTCCCCGCCAGCCTCTCACACACTTGGCCTGATGAAGGAAGGTTTCCGAAAGCTTGCCAAGAGAGTACTTCACGACGTATACCTGCCAGCAGGGACGGAGCCCTGCCAGTGCCACAGAGACAGAGCCGCCACGTCCTTGTGACTCGGCGGTCTACATCCCTGGGCGGGAGGCTCTACCCCCCTTGGTCTACGTCCGCTTACGAACGGCCCTTTTCAGGACCATCTGTACTCACGAAAGAATACTTTGTCGGTTGCTGTCCACGGTTCTTTATTTTTCAAGCAGTATTTCGACCGACCCCGGCACCTCAGTCTCCACACGTAGAAAGCATCATCGATTATTGTTTGATAATCGCCTGGTACCTCCCATACACTGTTGATCTGCATATTAATACGCGTCTAGAATCACGGCATATTTGGTACCGCTAAAATCCTAGCTATGCCAACAAGACAGTGCAGGTCACGTGTCAAGTTAATTTGGGATAATAGCAAAACAGACGAAATTAAAAATAGAGTGGAATCAATCGCAAGAGTTTCGGTACTTGAAACTTGATATGCGTGTAAAGTTTACCCCCTTTTGTAGTTCTACAGAAAATGTTAACGCGTGCATATTGATAATTCTTTTTCCTCTTTTTATCAGGTCGGTCAGAGGGTAGATTTGGGAAACAAACATGAACAGCTCAGCCACCCACACGTGCAGATGGGTGTTCAAACTCCAACAGCCGCATTTCAGTTTCTCCTAGAGGCAGATAGGTACAAGACAGTTTGGTAGGAGAGAACCTGGGAGATGACCTAGTGTCAGGGAGATCCTCTGTGTCTGCCTAGGAAAGCGTCCACTGCATGCAGGACGTCCTTGTGGACAGCCGCGAGCCAGTCCTCTGTGCAGCCTTGGTCAAGCCCTCACGTGGCCAGAAACAGGTCAGGACAGCTTGACCAACGTGCAGCCCCGTGAAGTGCCGCGTCAAGTGGGTGACTGAGTGTGTGCAGCAAATGGACGGAGTCGCTCATTACTGCCAAACCGGAGCCCCTGGCTGCCGGGCTTTCGGGGCCTGCTCCAGCAGCTCAGCCAGGGGCCTGCTCCAGCAGCTCAGCCAGGGGCCTGCTCCAGCAGCTCAGCCAGGGGCCTGCTCCAGCAGCTCAGCCAGGGGCCTGCTCCAGCAGCTCAGCCAGGGGCCTGCTCCAGTAGCTCAGCTAGGGGCCTGCTCCAGCAGCTCAGCCAGGGGCGTGCTCCAGCAGCTCAGCCAGGGGCCTGCTCCAGCAGCTCAGCCAGGGGCCTGCTCCAGCAGCTCAGCCAGGGGCCTGCTCCAGCAGCTCAGCCAGGGGCGGCCCCCAGTGGTCCAGAGGCTGGCGGTGGGCCCAGGACTCGGCCAGGTCATTCAGGCTGCACTGTGCCTCATTTCCAGAGGCACATTCAAGTTTCAAACAGATTTGCAAACCTGGATGAGAGCTGTCAAGTGCATTCTCTTCAAATAAAGTAAAGTAACTGAAATTATATAAACAATGAAATAAATCCTTTCCTGGAGTGAAATCAGTCGCTTTCTGTCAAAATCCTGTGTCGGAGGAACGTATCTGTGCCAGATCTGTACGGTACCCCTACAGATCTGGACAATATCTTAATGCAGTCATTATGGAACATCCCAACTTTATACCATGAAGCTCTTTTCATGGAGAAATGGTATAACTATGGTAGTAAATGGATTAGATATGTATTCAACAAAAAGGGATCAATAACATCGTTTCAAGAGATACAACACAAATATGAAATAGAACGGAAATTTCCGAATTCATACTAAATAAATTAATTTGTTTCAAAGGAGTGGAAAAAATCGAAAGAACCCAAAAGAAATATACAATAGAAAATAGTCTGTCAAAAATGAAAGCTTCTAAATATTTCTGCATTAAACAAACAATTAAACCCAGCCATCACATCTACATTCGATGGGAAGCAGAAATCACTAATAGAAAAATACAATTAGTATTATGAATGACTAAAAATAGCAAATGCAAATGTAAAATTACAGATTTTCCAATACCAGATTTTGCTGAGGATATTATCAACTCATTATCTTCAACATATGATGAAGATACAAAACGACAATGTGTGCACATTCTGGGAACGACAAGTTGAAACGTCAGCACAACTGCTCGCAGAATGTCAGTGTTCAAGAGACTCATGGAAAAAGACGGAAGACTTTTTATCAGATCACGGTCATAGGCCTGTCGGTATTTGACCACGGAATAAGAGGTGTGACACCGAATTGCACCCAATTCTCCCTCTGTCCTCTCGAACTGGACAGGTGGACAGTGTCCCCGTCACTGGGCACTACAGGCCTCCCTGAGCTGGACAGATGGACAGAGTGTCCCCGTCACTGGGCACTGCAGGCCTGCCTCCCTGAGCTGGACAGGTGGACAGAGTGTCCCCGTCACTGGGCACTGCAGGCCTCCCTGAGCTGGACAGGTGGACAGAGTGTCCCCGTCACTGGGCACTGCAGGCCTCCCTGAGCTGGACACGTGGACAGAGTGTCCCCGTCACTGGGCACTGCAGGCCTCCCTGAGCTGGACAGAGGGACAGAGTGACCCCGTCACTGGGCACTGCAGGCCTCCCTGAGCTGGACAGCTGGACAGAGTGTCCCCGTCACTGGGCACTGCAGGCCTCCCTGAGCTGGACAGAGTGTCCCCGTCACTGGGCACTGCAGGCCTCCCTGAGCTGGACACGTGGACAGAGTGACCCCGTCACTGGGCACTGCAGGCCTCCCTGAGCTGGACAGGTGGACAGAGTGTCCCCGTCACTGGGCACTGCAGGCCTCCCTGAGCTGGACAGAGGGACAGAGTGACCCCGTCACTGTACACGGCAGGCCTCCCTGAGCTGGACACGTGGACAGAGTGTCCCCGTCACTGGGCACTGCAGGCCTCCCTGAGCTGGACAGAGGGACAGAGTGTCCCCGTCACTGGGCACTGCAGGCCTCTCTAGGACCCCAAAAGCTCCTTGTCTTGTCCTGATTTTGACAAGTGAAGCACTGGCAAGAGAGCGGTGGAACTTTGAAGAGGTTTACAACACAAGATGAACATTGGACTTTTCTTCGCGAGCAAGTGGCATCACTCGTACGTAACAGTATTTGGACATGCACAGTCGTGTGTCTCACTCTGGCCCATCTATTTTCTATGAGTTCTCTTGGTGCATTGCACTTTCTTTCTTTGTGTGTGGTGGGGCTTAAGTGGCCAGACCTTGTCCCGCAACCCCCCTCCCCCCACCCCCGCCTATGACTGCCTGGGGCCGGCCCTGGCGGAACTCCTGGGGCAGGCCCGACACCCTGGCAGCCAGGAGGTGCACGGGCTGTGTGTCACACTCGGTCGTCACACCGACATCATGAACAACATGCAGCGTTAGAGGAAGAAAGCAAACGTGTAGCCAGTTGGTCAATTATAAATTTTTATTCATCGCATACACTGTATATACATGTACAAGCTGGCTTTTTTTGGTTACCAGTGGATTTTAAATGAACAGAAGGGGATACGAGTTTGTTGGAGTACAAATGTGATCGTTTTCACTACTTTGAGATTCAATAATAATTCCTTGTGCGACGTTTGAAGAGAGCATTCGTTCAAGATCTTCAACTCATTTGAACAACGTGTGTTGTTTACCAAACAGATGATCTGCCAGACTGTCGCTTCCTGTACAGTCGTGAGCCTCCACCACAAACTGACATGACCTCATCAAGCCTCTTTTGGAGATATCAACCAAACAGAGCGAGAGGGATGAGGTACGACAGCTCTGAGATTTCGATAGATTTGGGGATTTGCGTCCTTTTGTTTACACAACAGGGTGTTTCTCTGAGCTTTCTATCGGCAGCCGAGGCGATACAGCACATTCAAAACCGCCATGAATGATGACAATGTCACGGCCCGGGTGGATGACTACTGATGGGAATTGTAGTCCCGTGCAGATGTTAATTTTTTAAAAGGGAAAATTGCCCGATTGTCCACAGACTTAAGACACCCTATTCAAATAATGCCAAACAAGATCTGAATAAAAAATGAAACAATTTAATAACATGAAACAAAGAGATGGTCAATGCAGGAACACTCCTCTGCCAAATCACAAATCAATATTCCACCATCAATGCACAAAACAATCCCCCTCCAAATCACAAATCAATATTCCACCATCAATGCACAAAACAATCCCCCTCCAAATCACAAATCAATATTCCACCATCAATGCACAAAACACTATTCCACCATCAATGCACAAATCACCAACACTTCACCTCCAAATCACAAATCAATCCTCCTCCAAAGCACAAGTCAATTCTCCAAACACAAGTCAATCCTCCTCCAAAGCACAAAACAATCCTCCCAAGCACAAGTCAATTCTCCTCCAAAGCACAAAACAACCCTCCCAAGCACAAGTCAATTCTCCTCCGAACACAAGTCAATCCTCCTCCAAAGCACAAATCACCACGAAACTCCAATTTAAGTCAAATGGCTACTGCATAAGAAAGACTTTGGTCCGTCACCATGTCCCAGTCAAAAGTCCTGACCAGACAAAACAAAACAACATAGTAAAGAGACCGGCAAGCCAACATCAGGTCTTGCCAACCGGGCACAGCGGCCCCCTGAAAAGCCGCTCAGAAACGAATCACTCAACCAGACCGGCAAGCCAAAAACCAGGCCTTAATTACCAACCGGGCACAGCGGCCCCCGGAGACGCGGCTCAGACACGAACCACACACGCACAGCAGCCGACGAAAAATCTTGTTTCCAAAGTCCCCCCTTAGCAAAATACACGACCCTATATATAGGGTCCATTCACGCACAAAAGAAATGATGTGCACGTACTGCCACATGACGACTTGCATTGCACGTGCAAAACGGTGCAGTCAGCAAGTGCTGACACTGCAAAACTACTTAAAGGTGCATCGTAAAAGGACTGGGAACGGACTTAAAGTCCCCACCACATATTTAAGTCGTGACAGACAACACTGCGTTACCTTACACACGATGCCCAAAGTATAAACCCAACTTCTCAAAACGTCATAACTGTGGTACCAGACTTCAGCAGCTCATTCCTTTCACTCAGTTTCGCCTATTTCCAAACGGTTTTAATCATGGGAAAGAAAAATGTCTTCACTATACGACCACAACGCACAGCTGAGCATTTTCCAAAAGAGAACGTCCGCCTCAGCATGTGGGGAATGGTCACAATCACGGAAGTTTGCTTGCCCAGCACGAGACGGACGCGAGAAAAGGTATAGTATGGAACTCACGTATCATTAAGGCAAGTACATGTTCGGTTACAATTATCATCGGAAACATTATCAGACGATGATTCGGACGGGGGCTGATGAGAAATGCCAAGCTTTGCAAAACAGGCACCACTGGTGGTATCTTTCCGTCCCTGACTTGAAGTGGGCCATGACACTAATCCTTAAATCAGCCCTGCTTTTTCGCTACTCGTCTATACAGCCGACTAAAAAATTGACTTCTTTGTTTAATTAATGGATACGGTTATTCCATGAACATATTCCTCGCGCATTCAATCTGATTCAGTTTACGTGTGAGGGAATTTTGAATAACTATGAGAAAGTAGTTTGAGATCATTAGGTCGGATACCTTTCATTGATTTGAAGGCTTGCTGAGATATTTGTCAAGGAAGGGATTGCGTGCAGTGGTTGAAAAAACAATCTGTCAAGTTGAAGATGCCACCCTGCAGATCAATGTGACCAAGACATTGAGGTATCAATTCTCCACACGCACCATATCTTTCCCCCCGAAGCTTGATTAATGCAAAACAATCAAGTCATTCACAAGATAAGCCATGGGATAAGGGCTGGAGCAGTCTGAAAGAGGAGCAGAATTAATCGTGACGACGGACAAAGGAACACACTGGCTTTGTAAAAGTAAGCAACACTGAAAAGCAGAAAAGCAGGAACAAGCATTGGGCAATGTTTGTTGTTCTCGATGTTTTAAGACAATTCAAGTTTGATG
>JAWQFJ010030821.1:10000-42500 GCA_034096865.1 Theodoxus fluviatilis | reverse complement strand
GCAATCAGCACTAGTGATGTCGTGATCAATGTACTTACATGGCAATCAGCACTAGTGATGCCGTGATCAATGTCCTTACATGGCAATCAGCACTAGTGATGCCGTGATCAATGTCCTTACATGGCAATCAGCACTAGTGATGCCGTGATCAATGTCCTTACATGGCAATCAGCACTAGTGATGCCGTGATCAATGTCCTTACATGGCAATCAGCACTAGTGATGCCGTGATCAATGTCCTTACATGGCAATCAGCACTAGTGATGCCGTGATCAATGTCCTTACATGGCAATCAGCACTAGTGATGTCGTGATCAATGTCCTTACATGGCAATCAGCACTAGTGATGCCGTGATCAATGTCCTTACATGGCAATCAGCACTAGTGATGCCGTGATCAATGTCCTTACATGGCAATCAGCACTAGTGATGCCGTGATCAATGTCCTTACATGGCAATCAGCACTAGTGATGCCGTGATCAATGTCCTTACATGGCAATCAGCACTAGTGATGCCGTGATCAATGTCCTTACATGGCAATCAGCACTAGTGATGCCGTGATCAATGTCCTTACATGGCAATCAGCACTAGTGATGTCGTGATCAATGTACTTACATGGCAATCAGCACTAGTGATGCCGTGATCAATGTCCTTACATGGCAATCAGCACTAGTGATGCCGTGATCAATGTCCTTACATGGCAATCAGCACTAGTGATGTCGTGATCAATGTCCTTACATGGCAATCAGCACTAGTGATGCCGTGATCAATGTCCTTACATGGCAATCAGCACTAGTGATGTCGTGATCAATGTCCTTACATGGCAATCAGCACTAGTGATGCCGTGATCAATGTCCTTACATGGCAATCAGCACTAGTGATGCCGTGATCAATGTCCTTACATGGCAATCAGCACTAGTGATGCCGTGATCAATGTCCTTACATGGCAATCAGCACTAGTGATGCCGTGATCAATGTCCTTACATGGCAATCAGCACTAGTGATGTCGTGATCAATGTCCTTACATGGCAATCAGCACTAGTGATGCCGTGATCAATGTCCTTACATGGCAATCAGCACTAGTGATGTCGTGATCAATGTCCTTACATGGCAATCAGCACTAGTGATGCCGTGATCAATGTCCTTACATGGCAATCAGCACTAGTGATGTCGTGATCAATGTACTTACATGGCAATCAGCACTAGTGATGCCGTGATCAATGTCCTTACATGGCAATCAGCACTAGTGATGTCGTGATCAATGTCCTTACATGGCAATCAGCACTAGTGATGCCGTGATCAATGTCCTTACATGGCAATCAGCACTAGTGATGCCGTGATCAATGTCCTTACATGGCAATCAGCACTAGTGATGCCGTGATCAATGTCCTTACATGGCAATCAGCACTAGTGATGTCGTGATCAATGTCCTTACATGGCAATCAGCACTAGTGATGCCGTGATCAATGTCCTTACATGGCAATCAGCACTAGTGATGTCGTGATCAATGTCCTTACATGGCAATCAGCACTAGTGATGTCGTGATCAATGTCCTTACATGGCAATCAGCACTAGTGATGCCGTGATCAATGTCCTTACATGGCAATCAGCACTAGTGATGCCGTGATCAATGTCCTTACATGGCAATCAGCACTAGTGATGCCGTGATCAATGTCCTTACATGGCAATCAGCACTAGTGATGCCGTGATCAATGTCCTTACATGGCAATCAGCACTAGTGATGCCGTGATCAATGTCCTTACATGGCAATCAGCACTAGTGATGCCGTGATCAATGTCCTTACATGGCAATCAGCACTAGTGATGCCGTGATCAATGTCCTTACATGGCAATCAGCACTAGTGATGCCGTGATCAATGTCCTTACATGGCAATCAGCACTAGTGATGTCGTGATCAATGTCCTTACATGGCAATCAGCACTAGTGATGCCGTGATCAATGTCCTTACATGGCAATCAGCACTAGTGATGTCGTGATCAATGTCCTTACATGGCAATCAGCACTAGTGATGCCGTGATCAATGTCCTTACATGGCAATCAGCACTAGTGATGCCGTGATCAATGTCCTTACATGGCAATCAGCACTAGTGATGTCGTGATCAATGTACTTACATGGCAATCAGCACTAGTGATGCCGTGATCAATGTCCTTACATGGCAATCAGCACTAGTGATGCCGTGATCAATGTCCTTACATGGCAATCAGCACTAGTGATGTCGTGATCAATGTACTTACATGGCAATCAGCACTAGTGATGCCGTGATCAATGTCCTTACATGGCAATCAGCACTAGTGATGCCGTGATCAATGTCCTTACATGGCAATCAGCACTAGTGATGCCGTGATCAATGTCCTTACATGGCAATCAGCACTAGTGATGCCGTGATCAATGTCCTTACATGGCAATCAGCACTAGTGCTGTCGTGATCAATGTCCTTACATGGCAATCAGCACTAGTGCTGCCGTGATCAATGTCCTTACATGGCAATCAGCACTAGTGCTGTCGTGATCAATGTCCTTACATGGCAATCAGCACTAGTGCTGTCGTGATCAATGTCCTTACATGGCAATCAGCACTAGTGATGCCGTGATCAATGTCCTTACATGGCAATCAGCACTAGTGATGTCGTGATCAATGTCCTTACATGGCAATCAGCACTAGTGATGCCGTGATCAATGTCCTTACATGGCAATCAGCACTAGTGATGCCGTGATCAATGTCCTTACATGGCAATCAGCACTAGTGATGCCGTGATCAATGTCCTTACATGGCAATCAGCACTAGTGATGCCGTGATCAATGTCCTTACATGGCAATCAGCACTAGTGATGCCGTGATCAATGTCCTTACATGGCAATCAGCACTAGTGATGCCGTGATCAATGTCCTTACATGGCAATCAGCACTAGTGATGCCGTGATCAATGTCCTTACATGGCAATCAGCACTAGTGATGCCGTGATCAATGTCCTTACATGGCAATCAGCACTAGTGATGTCGTGATCAATGTCCTTACATGGCAATCAGCACTAGTGATGCCGTGATCAATGTCCTTACATGGCAATCAGCACTAGTGATGCCGTGATCAATGTCCTTACATGGCAATCAGCACTAGTGATGCCGTGATCAATGTCCTTACATGGCAATCAGCACTAGTGATGTCGTGATCAATGTACTTACATGGCAATCAGCACTAGTGATGCCGTGATCAATGTCCTTACATGGCAATCAGCACTAGTGATGTCGTGATCAATGTACTTACATGGCAATCAGCACTAGTGATGCCGTGATCAATGTCCTTACATGGCAATCAGCACTAGTGATCGCGTGATCAATGTCCTTACATGGCAATCAGCACTAGTGATGTCATGATCAATGTCCTTACATGGCAATCAGCACTAGTGATGCCGTGATCAATGTCCTTACATGGCAATCAGCACTAGTGATGCCGTGATCAATGTCCTTACATGGCAATCAGCACTAGTGATGCCGTGATCAATGTCCTTACATGGCAATCAGCACTAGTGATGTCGTGATCAATGTCCTTACATGGCAATCAGCACTAGTGATGCCGTGATCAATGTCCTTACATGGCAATCAGCACTAGTGATGCCGTGATCAATGTCCTTACATGGCAATCAGCACTAGTGATGCCGTGATCAATGTCCTTACATGGCAATCAGCACTAGTGATGTCGTGATCAATGTCCTTACATGGCAATCAGCACTAGTGATGCCGTGATCAATGTCCTTACATGGCAATCAGCACTAGTGATGCCGTGATCAATGTCCTTACATGGCAATCAGCACTAGTGATGCCGTGATCAATGTCCTTACATGGCAATCAGCACTAGTGATGCCGTGATCAATGTCCTTACATGGCAATCAGCACTAGTGATGCCGTGATCAATGTCCTTACATGGCAATCAGCACTAGTGATGCCGTGATCAATGTCCTTACATGGCAATCAGCACTAGTGATGCCGTGATCAATGTCCTTACATGGCAATCAGCACTAGTGATGCCGTGATCAATGTCCTTACATGGCAATCAGCACTAGTGATGTCGTGATCAATGTCCTTACATGGCAATCAGCACTAGTGATGCCGTGATCAATGTCCTTACATGGCAATCAGCACTAGTGATGTCGTGATCAATGTACTTACATGGCAATCAGCACTAGTGATGCCGTGATCAATGTCCTTACATGGCAATCAGCACTAGTGATGCCGTGATCAATGTCCTTACATGGCAATCAGCACTAGTGATGCCGTGATCAATGTCCTTACATGGCAATCAGCACTAGTGATGTCGTGATCAATGTACTTACATGGCAATCAGCACTAGTGATGTCGTGATCAATGTACTTACATGGCAATCAGCACTAGTGATGCCGTGATCAATGTCCTTACATGGCAATCAGCACTAGTGATGTCGTGATCAATGTCCTTACATGGCAATCAGCACTAGTGATGCCGTGATCAATGTCCTTACATGGCAATCAGCACTAGTGATGTCGTGATCAATGTCCTTACATGGCAATCAGCACTAGTGATGCCGTGATCAATGTCCTTACATGGCAATCAGCACTAGTGATGTCGTGATCAATGTCCTTACATGGCAATCAGCACTAGTGATGCCGTGATCAATGTCCTTACATGGCAATCAGCACTAGTGATGCCGTGATCAATGTCCTTACATGGCAATCAGCACTAGTGATGCCGTGATCAATGTCCTTACATGGCAATCAGCACTAGTGATGCCGTGATCAATGTCCTTACATGGCAATCAGCACTAGTGATGCCGTGATCAATGTCCTTACATGGCAATCAGCACTAGTGATGCCGTGATCAATGTCCTTACATGGCAATCAGCACTAGTGATGCCGTGATCAATGTCCTTACATGGCAATCAGCACTAGTGATGCCGTGATCAATGTCCTTACATGGCAATCAGCACTAGTGATGCCGTGATCAATGTCCTTACATGGCAATCAGCACTAGTGATGCCGTGATCAATGTCCTTACATGGCAATCAGCACTAGTGATGCCGTGATCAATGTCCTTACATGGCAATCAGCACTAGTGATGTCGTGATCAATGTCCTTACATGGCAATCAGCACTAGTGATGCCGTGATCAATGTCCTTACATGGCAATCAGCACTAGTGATGCCGTGATCAATGTCCTTACATGGCAATCAGCACTAGTGATGTCGTGATCAATGTCCTTACATGGCAATCAGCACTAGTGATGCCGTGATCAATGTCCTTACATGGCAATCAGCACTAGTGATGTCGTGATCAATGTCCTTACATGGCAATCAGCACTAGTGATGCCGTGATCAATGTCCTTACATGGCAATCAGCACTAGTGATGCCGTGATCAATGTCCTTACATGGCAATCAGCACTAGTGCTGTCGTGATCAATGTCCTTACATGGCAATCAGCACTAGTGATGCCGTGATCAATGTCCTTACATGGCAATCAGCACTAGTGATGCCGTGATCAATGTCCTTACATGGCAATCAGCACTAGTGATGCCGTGATCAATGTCCTTACATGGCAATCAGCACTAGTGATGCCGTGATCAATGTCCTTACATGGCAATCAGCACTAGTGATGCCGTGATCAATGTCCTTACATGGCAATCAGCACTAGTGATGCCGTGATCAATGTCCTTACATGGCAATCAGCACTAGTGATGCCGTGATCAATGTCCTTACATGGCAATCAGCACTAGTGATGCCGTGATCAATGTCCTTACATGGCAATCAGCACTAGTGATGCCGTGATCAATGTCCTTACATGGCAATCAGCACTAGTGATGCCGTGATCAATGTCCTTACATGGCAATCAGCACTAGTGATGTCGTGATCAATGTCCTTACATGGCAATCAGCACTAGTGATGCCGTGATCAATGTCCTTACATGGCAATCAGCACTAGTGATGTCGTGATCAATGTCCTTACATGGCAATCAGCACTAGTGATGCCGTGATCAATGTCCTTACATGGCAATCAGCACTAGTGATGCCGTGATCAATGTCCTTACATGGCAATCAGCACTAGTGATGTCGTGATCAATGTACTTACATGGCAATCAGCACTAGTGATGCCGTGATCAATGTCCTTACATGGCAATCAGCACTAGTGATGCCGTGATCAATGTCCTTACATGGCAATCAGCACTAGTGATGTCATGATCAATGTACTTACATGGCAATCAGCACTAGTGATGCCGTGATCAATGTCCTTACATGGCAATCAGCACTAGTGATGCCGTGATCAATGTCCTTACATGGCAATCAGCACTAGTGATGCCGTGATCAATGTCCTTACATGGCAATCAGCACTAGTGATGCCGTGATCAATGTCCTTACATGGCAATCAGCACTAGTGATGCCGTGATCAATGTCCTTACATGGCAATCAGCACTAGTGATGCCGTGATCAATGTCCTTACATGGCAATCAGCACTAGTGATGCCGTGATCAATGTCCTTACATGGCAATCAGCACTAGTGATGCCGTGATCAATGTCCTTACATGGCAATCAGCACTAGTGATGTCGTGATCAATGTCCTTACATGGCAATCAGCACTAGTGATGCCGTGATCAATGTCCTTACATGGCAATCAGCACTAGTGATGCCGTGATCAATGTCCTTACATGGCAATCAGCACTAGTGATGCCGTGATCAATGTCCTTACATGGCAATCAGCACTAGTGATGCCGTGATCAATGTCCTTACATGGCAATCAGCACTAGTGATGCCGTGATCAATGTCCTTACATGGCAATCAGCACTAGTGCTGTCGTGATCAATGTCCTTACATGGCAATCAGCACTAGTGATGCCGTGATCAATGTCCTTACATGGCAATCAGCACTAGTGATGCCGTGATCAATGTCCTTACATGGCAATCAGCACTAGTGATGCCGTGATCAATGTCCTTACATGGCAATCAGCACTAGTGCTGTCGTGATCAATGTCCTTATATGGCCTATTGAGGCTTCCAAAGCGGAGGTTAGGAGAGTTCACTCTCGCAGATGAATTCGTGGAAATCGTGTTCGACATTTACTTGGTGTCGGAAACGTCGACATCGTTTTTACCACAGAAGGACTTGGCGATTCAGGAATGAAAGGTAAAGGTGCTCTTTTTATTTTGTGACTTTTCCACCCATTGATGGATGCTCAAACCGCACACAATTACCCCCTGGTCATTGGGTTACCTCTTTTTATCATTCCAACACCATCTCAACTCCCTGGGCTGCAGATGAACGCGCAAGTTATCTTTCACAATTTTCCAACTCAGCCCTCACAGGTACCCGTTTTACTCCTGGGTGGGGAGAAACAGTGTGAGTGAAGCACCTTGCTCAAGGATGCGACTCTAGAATCCGCGCAGCTTCGAACGCCGCACCCGCTAGCCGCAAGCCACTGCTGGTCAAGCGCGCTGACCACGCGGCCACGGAGCGTGTTGTTTGTGTAAATGTAATTGACTTCTTTTGGAGTTCCTTTCCATTGAGAAGTTCAAACACCTTGGACGTTATAGCTTTGCAGGCGTAGTCCAGTAAGATTGCGTTGTATCTTCAGCCATTTGCTTTTTTCCCGTTTGCAAGGTGAATGTGTAGTAATCATCCGTAACTTTTTCTGTCTCTTTAAAAAAAAAGTCATGCACACTGGGGAAAGTCCTTGCTCTGCACCTGTGAAGTGTCTTATTTATGAAATCTTGTCTGAAGCAACAAAGTGCTGGGTGAAGACGGATGACGGACTTCGAAAAATAGATTTGAAAGAAAGATCTTTAAATTGTGCGCAGTTGGAAAGAGAGATTCACTATTCTTGATAATTTGGCAGTATGTTCTCCTTTTGACCTCGATGGCCCGAGGAGACACACACGCACACACAAACAAGGGAACACTGTATACGTGGCTGAATGTACACTTCATTCAAAGCACCTAAGACAACAATGGCCATTTTCCATAATGCATTTTATCTAGTGAGGAATGAGTACTCATTTTAATACGGACACTTCACAGGAGTTTCATATTTTCCCTGTAAAGGAACCTCTACACTCAGGCCTGTGAGAAACCCCAAGAGCAGAACCGGATGTCAACTTAAAGTCAGATGTAAAGTCATTTCTGCTGATTATAATTTGTGATGACACCACTGTATCGAGAGATCCTGCCACTTTTTATCTGCATCACGATGTGTTTAAGAGATTTGATTTGTTGCCACAGAACTGCAATCGAAAGAAGCATCTAGTATACCCCGTAAGAAACGCGAAATACTTTAGCAGATTTTTATCAGCGTCATCATTCCCTGCGGTTTTACTTGGAAACGTTTATATAAATTGAAACATTTCAACGGGTTTCCCGAACCTTTATATCTAACGATTTTACAATTGTATTAATTTGCATTGAAAGCAAACACCAACAAGGATACTGCAACTGCAGTATTCTCTTTCATTCCATGAGTGATGATGACGAGGCGTAATGTGAAGAATGATGAATGCAAACATGTACAAGGGCACTGCAGCATTCTCAAGCAGAATACACGGCAAGAACGCCGTCATTCATCGTGTCATAAAAGTGCAGCGATATCAGTTGAGAACATTTAACATAAACTGCGTTTTTAGAGGGTCCATTTTAGCGAAAGCCAAAGCAGAACATTTAAGTCGATTCCGACATGGGACTTTTCTGGCAATGCATTCATACACATGAAGTCAGAAAGCGAACAGATGGAAACAAACGGTACCCACCGAGGCATGACCTCTTGCTCACGATGAAAGTATCGAGCATCCGCAGGAAAGAAAGCCAAAATGATGTCATCAACGGTGGCCTCCAAGATGCTCATGTCATACTCCTGGAAGAGAGAAGCTGCGTTATTGCAGGATTCTTCCCTGCGATCATCACTGTTCGAACAAGGGTCACCAATCAACCATTGGAGGCATCACTTTCGTCACTCCAAGCACCCCACATTGCTTTTGACTCGGATCCACATCAAACAGACTTGTAGCCTCGTCATTAATTAGTCTCATTAGTTACATTGGGAACCCTGTGCGTGTGCGTGCGTGTGTGTGCGCGTGTGTGTTTGCGTGAGAGAGAGAGAGAGAGAGAGAGAGAGAGAGAGAGAGAGAGAGAGAGAGAGAGAGAGAGAGAGAGAGAGAGAACGGACGAACGAAACATTGATTTGTTTAGGCCACCGGCCCATTACAAATATTGTTACAAATATATTGAACGAATCACAAAACGCTGGGTAGGGAGGGGGGTGGGGGTGGGAGGAGGGGGTGGGAGTAGGAGGTGGGGGTGGGAGGAGGGGGTGGGGGTGGGAGGAGGGGGTGGGGGTGGGAGGAGGGGGTGGGGGTGGGAGGAGGGGGTGGGGGTGGGAGGAGGGGGTGGGGGAGAGAAATCAAGACTTCAAGAAATATTGTAAGCCAGGTCGCGAAAAACGATAAACGTCAAAAAGTCACCATTCTTCAGGTCAGTAAGATCGTACTTCTTCCTGGAGCGCCAGGGCTGCTGACGACGACAGGGTGGTTGGGCACGGGTCACAGCTTCCACTTGCTTGGCTGGCGGAGACGCTGCTCTCACACTTCTGTGCTGCGCGTGGGTTGTGACACGTGCAGTCGAGGGGATTGACGGCTGTGATGAAACGCTCTCATTGATGCGAGTCTCAACACATGTGTCATTTGCCACAGAGCGAGCACACTCCACAGCCTTTGCCTCCTCTTCCTCGCGCTGCCACTTGTCTCGGAATGGCTGAGGCACTTCGTCGATGATCTGCTGCACCGAAGCAGAGTGTTGAGATTTCTGTGGAACTGGTTCCTCACTGACCACTGACGAGGCTGTGCACGTTTGGTCGAAGGTTGATGCGTCGTCCGTTGGCCGACTTTCAGCGAGTACACGCTTGTCTGCAGGCTTTTCACGTGCGCTCAGAGGTTTCGTGGGGTACAATGCAGCGGGCATGGCGGACGCAGAAAAGGAAGACAAATCACGTTGACTGGGAACGGAGTGGGCAGTGGAAGGTCAAACATTTGATGGAGCTTGCTCATCAGTGTTGTCCACATGGTTGCTTCTGATCTTGTTGCGTCTCTGCTGGTCTCGGCGCAATTGGGCAAGAGGTTTTCTTCTCCAGCTGTTTGTTATTCGCGCCATTGAAGGAAGATTGCTGATCGGCCTGGGACCTAAATCTCAGCACCAATACGGTACCATCCCGTTCTCCAAAAACTTTAAAGAATGACATGGTCTCAGTGTCTAGAAGAGTGGAGAGCATAACCTCCAATACAGCTGGAAAACCAATTGCTGGCATGTTACTACCACTCGATCACTTCTAAATCAGGAGAGCGGCGTGAACACGTCCTGCTGCCGAGGCGAGCGCGCCGGGAGTGAGTGAATGAGATAGAGATAGAGATTGATTGATTGATTGATTGATTGATTGATTGATTAATTAATTGATTGATTCGTTTATTTTGGTCGACGACCCATCAAGACATAAAAACGCCATGTTCTTCATGCAGCTAAAGAAAGTTGAACCTGGCTGGTTGTGAACATTATCCATTATTATGTAGTTGATTGGTTGGCTAAACGGTTAATACACTTACGTTCCATTACAAGGGTAACTAGACCAGTTTATATAAGTGTAAAATTGGTACTGTCAGTAGTAACACTAAGTACCATACAACAACAAAAACTGTGCGCTTGACTAATTATCGCAACATGAGAGAGAGAGAGAGAGAGAGAGAGAGAGAGAGAGAGAGAGAGAGAGAGATAGAGAAGAAAGGGAGAGGTAAACATTGATGAATAAGCAAAGCAACAACGTGATGAACCGCGATGGTGTTTTATGAATGGAGAACTCTATAAATTGCCTTCCTGTCTATTGATGGATGGATGCATGGATGGATGCATGGATGGATACACGGAATGATCGGTGAATAAGAGAGTGCGCGCCCACATGCACATACACACAAAGACACGCTCATGCGTGCGTGCGCACCCACCTACCCACCACCCACCTTCCCCCATACACACACACACACACACACACACACACACACACACTCACACACACTCACACACACACACACACTCACACACACACACACACACACACACACACACACACACACACACACTCAAACAAACAAACACACACACACACACACACACACACACAGCCTAAAATGGACTGTGCATCAGTAACTGTATGCATAACATTCGCATTAAGCAAGACATGTATCATGCAGAAATCGTGTCAGCACTCCAAACCACTCCCACTGCTTATCACTTCACTTTAGGGTCTTAGAGTTCCAAATACAAGTTCTAAAAATGCTTAAAGACAGAAAGAACAAGGTCAAACAACTAAACCTACCAATGACATCATACACAAAGAAATGCTTTACACATTTTTCCTACCAAAATACATGTGACCTTGACCCAAGGTCAAGGTCATCCAAGGTCATGCAACACAAAGCTGTTAATTCAAGACATAGGAAGCACAATGGTGCTTATTGGCACTTTCTACCATGAGATATAGTCACTTTTAGTGGTTCACTACCCCATTTTGGTCACATTTCATAAGGGTCAAAGTGACCTTGACCTTGATGATATGTGAACAAATGTGTCTCATGATAAAAGTATAACATGTGCCCCACATAATTATTAAGTTTGAAACAGTTATCTTCCATAGTTCAGGGTCAAGGTCACTTCAAAATATGTATACAATCCAACTTTGAAGAGCTCCTGTGACCTTGACCTTGAAGCAAGGTCAACCAAACTGGTATCAAAAGATAGGGCTTGCTTTGACCTATATACCACTTGTAGCTAAGGTCGCCATTCTCAATAACGTGGGAGAAAATTGGGAAAATGTGAAAAATGACTGTTTTTGAGACCACATTTATGGCTCCTGTGACCTTGACCTTGAAGCAAGGTCAAGTCACTATGTATGTTTTTTGAGGCCTTGTCATCATACACCATCATGCCACATTTGGTTTTGATAGACTTAATAGTCTCCGAGAAAAATCCAACGTTTAAGTTTTTTACGGACGGACGGACGGACGGACGGACGGATGGACGGACGGACGGACGGACGGACGCCCGGACGGACGGACGACACGGCTCAGTACATAGACTCACTTTTGCTTCGCATGTGAGTCAAAAAGTACCCAAAGACTTACACGGCGTACTCGCGCCCAGTTGGTTAGACGTAGAGGCAGGCGTATGTGCAGCGGGATGAAGAAGAGGGACTGATATTGATAATCTGGCTCTGCGCTTCTGTTGTCTACGGGTTGCTGGGGTGCGAAACGGATTCTCAGGCGCTCCTGTATGGCGCCATGACAACGGTGGCATCGGTGTCCTTGTGGAGAGCACAGGTCGCAAATGACGTATCCACATGGGAGGATCACGTACGCGATCACCCGCAGCTGGCAGATAGTGCAGCAAAACAACTCTGGAATGGCAATTCAACACAGTAATACAACACGGTACAATACAATACATTGCAATGTAATACAAGACAATACAATGCAAACAGTCTACAAATACGTCCGCTCATACCTATATTGATGTAATTGGCATCTACTTACTATACTCGAATAAAAGTTCGCTCTTCCTTTACAGATATAACATGACTTTACATTCATCCCCAAGGCTGGGACGCGCTACAGAGGAAATGCAACTTAAGGCACAACATTGCTCTTTGGTCATGTGCCTTTTGAGGCTGGTGTCTAATTCCATCCCTCTATATCATGCCCTGTCTATGCCTCTGCAGACTTCGGCTCTGTACAAGAAAATGTTGAAAAAAAGCCTCAGATTTTTAATACTACACGTTCACTTTAGGAATCTTTCTGTGGCAATGCTGTAAAATTGTGCTTCTCTTCGAGTGTGGCGAATACATTGAGCATTCTCTTGCTTAACCTCATAGGGGACCGTCCAGCACAAAATTAGCATTTTATGACATTTTCAGACACAGGCACCGCCATATGGGTCTTAACATTCCTTTACAATGAGGTTGCAGTGTTGGGCTGTCAAAGATGACAGATGGTAAAGTTTTCTCAATCGAGTTTTAAAGAATAAAGGGACATGTTTATAACAACAGAACCTCCGAATAGTTTACATGTCTGGGAGCCTTCTGGTCCTCATCTGCTCTAATCTGTCCTATCTGTCAATGTGGTAACCTCTGGAACGCCACCATATGGTGATCTCCTTGACTCAGTGCTTGACGGCGGTGAAAGTAAAACTCTTTTGCGTAGCCTCGATTGTGTTTTTGTTGCTAGTTAGTTGCGCAACTTTGTACAAATTTGCTCTTTAATGTCAAGAATCCACATTTGGACCAAAGTAAGCCAAGCAGGCAACAGACTAATGATTAGACGCTTCAACTGAGCATAGTCTATATATGGTCAACTTTAACCGCACTTAGATTTCTGCATTGTCACTCTTAATTAGTAAGTGTCATACATTATTCATAAAGTTTCATTTTGGAGGCCACATATCTACATGGCAGACAGTTTCTAATGGACTTGGGGCGGTGCCTGAGGGGATCACTGCTGTGAGGCGAAGGAGGTAGCTACAGCAAAATACCTGGATATTGTTGCGGTATTTGGCGTGCAGTTCTGTGCGAGGGGTTCTCGCGGAACAAGATTCTGTTGATGACCTCATTTCCGTAGCGACGCCGCAAGTATCCACACCAGGGGTTGAGAATCAACACGTGCACGTAGAGAGGCCTGTCGCCATGGCGCCATCCGCACCAAGCCAAACCACAGTAGAAACACCTCACAAGGTCTGCGTGGCCTGTGCACGAAGAAATATTAAACATTAATTATATAGCAAACGCGAGGACAGTTTGAATAAAAAGTAGCAGAGCTGCAAAGTATGACTGAAGACTTAACGTTCTCGTTTTTATGACATGCAGGCGTTTGGAGGTGTTGTACGCCTGCGGAAAATGACCACTTTCTGCAAGCTTCTATAAAGTGACTGTGTGATTAACTATCATTTCAACTTTGTGTTCCTTGTATTCGTACAAGTGTTGGAGAATGAGAAAGACGTCACCTTGAAGGGAAAGTCCCTAAAAATGCATACTCTACCTGAGTAGAAAAATCCAGCCAATGCTAGATCTCTTGGTGACTGGGAGCGATTGGGCCAGTTATGGAAGGACCGGATTCGCTTCTCAGTAGATCTGTGCCTCAAGTCCACAGTGTCAGCGGAACCGCCATCTCGTCGGGGATCCAGCGACCGTCGGGTCAAAGAGGGTTCACTGCCGCCAGTTATGTCGCTGCTGGACTGAGCCCTGTGCTGGTGGTCTTGTATGAAATGGCCGTCAGTCAGTCTTGAGGCCACCACGTGGGGGCAGGATGGGTGCATGCGCCTGTGCACCATGTAGGGATCATTTTCAGGACTGTGGAAGTTCCAGACAAAGATGATCCTGCAGCAGTAACACATCAGCTCGGCACCCTGTCCTGTGTAAAAAAAGCCCGCGTTGGCCAGCCTCACTGGTGATAGACGGTGAGCTTGAGGGTAGTTACTGAAAGTTGCCAGCCTCATGCTCTCCATGGACATCGGATCTGACCTTAGTCTAAACTCGAAGTCGCGTGAGAAAAACATGTACACTTGGACCTTGGATAGCTGAATGGTACTCCAAGAAGCGCTTTTAAGAATAGATTTTACAGATTTGTCCACAAGCCAAGGAGCAATCGGATTTTTCACAGACGGAGACGCACGTATTTGTACTTTTTTCTTTTTGAGGGTCTGCGATTGCAACGCAGGAGGCGCTTCAACTTTCTCACGAAACCTTTGCTCGAAACCCATGACCAGCAATAGCAAAACAATCAGGAAAAGGTTTGAAACCTCGTGTATATGTGCCTTTTCATCCATTGTGCTTGTTGCAGGTGTATCATCACAAGCCAATTTCCGATGCAATGACATCTCAACAGTTCCTCCATCAGATGCACTGGGGCCATGGACAGTCCGCCTTGGATCGTTGTCCTCTGAGCATTCGTTGCATCTGTTCACATATTCCGAGCTGACTTCTTCTTCTTCTTCCGCGCATAGTTCTTTCCCAGCCTCGACCATCGTAAAAGCCGCATTGTCCCTCCTCTTCACCCTGTCCACTTTCGGCTCGAGACATTCGAAACTATTATCCAACTTTCCTTCTGCGACAGAGCTTGCGTCGACATTTCCTGTATCGTCGCTCCTTGGTATTTCTCTCCCTGTGACAGACGTTGCCGTGTTAGACACACTGGGCGGGGACTGGTCGGCGTTGCTAGTATGGAATACAACGGATTGTGTGGGACTCATGATTGCTCGCGCAGGATTTACGTCAGGCCCCTGAAGACATATGGCAGAAACGGACTCGGATGACAAGGCCATAGGCACACGATTCTTTGAGGCATCTGCAGCATCCGAAACATGTAAGATGTCAGTCGATGCATCAAGTGTCTCAGAGTCGCTCTGCACAGATGTTTGTTTCACTGCTTTTCGTAAATGTTTTCCGTCGTTGCCTTCTGCATACTCTTTTCCAACCACGTCCCCTGTTATCGGAATAGGTTTCTCTCTGCTGGTAGAGTGGCGGCCAAGTCCGTCACTCCTGAGTGGAATAGGGACATTGAGATTGCTAGCCATGCTGTACAGATCCCGTGCCTGAAACAAACAAGCAAGCCATATTTCGATGCGCAAGAAATAATGAAATCTTTGGGTTGTACTCTTGATGTGAGGAAAATAACTCCGAAAGTTCATTAAGTTAAAGAAAAACACATCCGCGTGCACACGCGCACTGACACACATACACACACACGCACTGACACACATACACACACACGCACTGACACACATACACACACACGCACTGACACACATACACAGACACACACACGCACTGACACACATACACATACACATACACGCACTGACACACATACATATACACGCGCACTGACACACATACACACACGCGCATTGACACACATACACACACGCGCACTGACACACATACACACACGCGCACTGACACACATACACACACGCGCACTGACACACATACACACACGCGCACTCATACACACACACACACACACACACACTCACACACACACACTCACACACACACACTCACACTCACACACACACTCATACACACACTCACACACACACTCACACACACATACACACACACACACACACACACACACACACACGCACTGACACACACACACACACACTCACACTCACACACACACTCATACACACACTCACACACACACACACACACACACACACACACACACACACACACACACACACGCACTGACACACACACACACACACACATACACACACACGCACAGAATCCGAATTGACCTTATTGAGTTATTTTGCCGAATAACGTAGGAACGAACGAAAGAACGAACTAACCGAGGGAAAACAACCTCTACGGCGGAGGTAAGCTTCGGTCTGACGAAGTTGCCTGCTACAACATATCATCATCAGTGCATCTATTTCTTACTTAGGTTTAGGTAGTCACTTTACACAGCGTATACTCGCTCTTACCTGGGTCTCAGGCTGTTTACACGCCTTCCCCTAATCGCTGGGTCACGGGATCAATCCACTCAGGGTGAGCTTCAGTTCACCCGTGTAAATGAAATTGGTTCTACTCCTTTCAGATGAATTAAGTACATACACCAGGTACATACAGTCCTACATACTGTGACGAAGTTATGCCTAATCAACTGTGGAGGTAAGGACATTCAAAGGTGAAAGTTTGGAGGGATAAAAAAGAGACAAGTTATGAGACAAACAATGATGTGTTCATTTGTGTGTGCGAGAAAAGATTAAATACAGACAGAGCGAGCAAGTGAGCGAGCGAGCGAGTAAATAAGCGAGAGAGAGAGAGAGAGAGAGAGAGAGAGAGAGAGAGAGAGAGAGAGAGAGAGTGAGAGAGAGAGAAAATGAACGAACGAACGAAGAACTTTATTGCTTAGGCAGCCAGCCCATTGCATGGTGAAAAATTTACATAACATGGCGGTGCGGCATCGATAAGATTCTAAATAGTAATATGTGAAGGGACACAGTATCGAGGGATATAGTGTTCACTGGTATGCGTAGTAGCACTAGTCTTAACAAGAAGGGCAAAGCCCATACAACTCACATGCTTGACCTTGACCTTTATATGACCTTGACCTTCAGGTGACCTTCAAGGTCAAGGTCAAACAACTAAACCTACCAATGACATCATACACTAAGAATTTATGCTTTACACATTTTTCCTACCAAAATACATGTGACCTTGACCCAAGGTCAAGGTCATCCAAGGTCATGCAACACAAAGCTGTTAATTCAAGACATAGGAAGCACAATGGTGCTTATTGGCACTTTCTACCATGAGATATAGTCACTTTTAGTGGTTCACTACCCCATTTTGGTCACATTTCATAAGGGTCAAAGTGACCTTGACCTTGATGATATGTGAACAAATGTGTCTCATGATGAAAGTATAACATGTGCCCCACATAATTATTAAGTTTGAAACAGTTATCTTCCATAGTTCAGGGTCAAGGTCACTTCAAAATATGTATACAATCCAACTTTGAAGAGCTCCTGTGACCTTGACCTTGAAGCAAGGTCAACCAAACTGGTATCAAAAGATAGGGCTTGCTTTGACCTATATGCCACTTGTAGCTAAGGTCGCCATTCTCAATAACGTGGGAGAAAATTGGGAAAAGGTGAAAAATGACTGTTTTTGAGACCACATTTATGGCTCCTGTGACCTTGACCTTGAAGCAAGGTCAAGTCACTATGTATGTTTTTTGAGGCCTTGTCATCATACACCATCATGCCACATTTGGTGTTGATAGACTTAATAGTCTCCGAGAAAAATCCAACGTTTAAGTTTTTTACGCCCGGACGGACGGACGGACGGACGGACGACACGGCTGAGTACATAGACTCACTTTTGCTTCGCATGTGAGTCAAAAAATAGTATGATTCATACCTAGTATTTCCATTCCTTCCGTTCTCATCTTAAACGCATGGTATATGTACATACTTTACGAATCGTAGCATAGTCATTGGTTGCTAGAAGGTATTTGACAGTCTCATTTATATCGAGATGTAGAAATGGCATTAACAATCTTACTCGTAGTCCACACAAAGCAGGACCACGAAACAGAAAATGCACTTCAGTCTCCTCCTCCTCCACACATGTAGGACAAACATTATAAAAAGTCGGGAGACTGTATCTATATTTGTGAACAAACAAGTCACTGACTCCAAATCGAAACCGTATCAAAACATCTCTAAATATTTTCATATCTAATGCATATAAATACGGCTCTTGCTCTCGAACAGTTGTATACAGTCTGTACAAAGAATACCGATAGCTATTTGTAACATTTGCCTCCACTCGGTATCAAAGTCTGATTACCATTTTCTCTTTCAGATTCTTAAGGAATGCTCTTTTATTTTCTACTTCTTGTCTCGTCCTTTCTCTTTCCATGTTGTATTTGTAGAGCAGAGTTTTTAAACTTGTTACCCAATAGAGTTGACCTTCAGGAAAGTTACACATCATTTGATACACCCTGAATGGATATCTGTGTTGGTCCATGGTAAATATTTTTAACCAATACTTGATCGACCTTAGGATAGCATTTTTGCATAACGGGTATCTACCAGTGTCACCGTATATCATTACATTCGGGGTTCTGGATGAGACATTCAAAAACCTCTTTAGTACAAACAAATGGACACTTTCAATGCGTTTACAGTCACTGAAGCCCGACACTTACGAACCATAAAGCAATATTGGCTGGATTTGCGCATTCAAAAGCTTGAACAGTACGTCAGGGGTGACGAATGCTAATTTCCGCAGCGACTTCAAAACTTGAATAGCGGCTGCTTTAGCCCTTCCTGCAATATATGTCATAATCGTATTGGTACATAATGTTGTGGTTCACGTTACACCCAGATACTTGTATTGACTGACCACTTCCAATCTGTCGTTACCAAGCGTCCATTCTCATGAGCTGCCACGTAACCACCTTTTCAAAAAATGACAACTTTCGTTTTATTTGTGTTCTCTGACAACAGGACAATGTCATCAACAAAAAGCAACAAAACTATTTCTACCCCGTTTGGTTGTATTTGTATGATATTTACACCTTATGATGTGAAATCGCATCCAATATCCAAAAATATTACTTCACTCTCCGTCCACTCGTTCAAGACTGTCGGTATTAAACCTTTTTCGAATTTGGTTGAGTTAGCTGCGCGTCTTGCGACGACAACAGGTTTTTTCGCAATAAACTGCACACATTAGAAAGATACAATGATGTGGAACTGTACAATCAATTCATATTTAGGATCGGGACACCCTACAACTGACACATGAAGTAGCAAAAGCCACAGATGTTTCGAATTGGGCAAAGCTAGGCCGTCTTTAGGATATGCAGGTGGACACAAGTTTGCATCTATGTCACAAGCAAGAACCTCTCTGATTGGCTGTTCGATAAATCAGGAGGGGGGGGGGGGGGGGGGTGCATGAAAAAATACGTGTTCCTTTTGGGCGGACATTCGACAAAATACGGCTCTTGGGACTTGCGAGTGCGATGTTTCCCATGGAAAAGGCACTGTTGTCCACGTGTGAAGAGGCCTTCAGTTGAGCGTGAAAATCTGCTATATTTTAAGTGGTCACATCGCCTTAACACTTTTATGATTAACAAACAAGTAAACGAGACATTACATGCATGTTTCCTGTATCATTTTGCAAAGTTTCGTGGGTATCTACCAAGTGCAGCTTGAATAATTGTACGTCAAAGTTGACATGCAGTCGCCACACAGCTTACTACAACTACAAGAACGATTAAGTTTTTAGCGAGTTCGCATTTGTGCAGCTTTCGTCCCGTTTAGATTAATTACAACAGCGATGAACTGAGACGTGAACATGCATATATCCGCTGCTTTTCATAAAGTTTAGCGGATGTCAATCGGATATGACGTGAGTAATTTTACTTTTAAGTTGACGCATAGCAGCGATTAACTCGCAGTGTATGCTTACTGGCGGAAGATTGGTCCCCCATGAGCAAATAGATAAGTGAAGCGAAACCACTCTGTAGTGGACGAAGCGAGGATCAGCGTTCGGGTCTCGATTGAAAAGAAAGCCTACCTTCGCAGTAACTGTGAGGAATCTTGCAAGCTGAATCAATTGAAGAAGCAATACGCGAAATAGTCCATTGCAGACAACGTTTTGAATGATGTTACTGCTCTCAAGCAGCGACACTCATAGTCATAGCAAGCCATTTCCGTCTTCGCTGTGGGCTAAATTTGAGAGAGAGAGAGAGAGAGAGAGAGAGAGAGAGAGAGAGAGAGAGAGAGAGAGAGAGAGTTGTGTGTGTGTGCGTGCGTGCTTTCGTGCGTGCGTGCGTGCGTTTGTGTGTATGTGCACGTTGTGCCTGTTGTTTACACGTGTGCATGCGTGTATGTATGTATACTGTTCAGGGTCTATGAGCTCCGTCGAGATCGAGTCAAACGGGAGTTATCTTTTCCTACTTGTGGGCAAACGCGCGTCGCTTACAAAATCTGTGAAAGACCATTCTGTAAACCCGAGTCAGTACTTTTGCCGGTAGGCGAAATCTCTAGTTTACTGGAATGGTGAAAGACACGACTGTTTTTGGAGCAGACAGTTTGTTGTTTCTACAATGGTGATCACCTGCTGTGTGAAGAACTGCTACAATAGGCACGACAGCGAGAATGATCGACGTTTTTTTTTGTCATACCGCGTATTGTAACGCGAAAAGGCAAGGAAATGCTGGATCTCACAACTCAAAGGCGCCGTGAGTGGATTGCTCAACTGAACCTGAAGTCACTCACTTTTGACACTAAGGCAGATCGACGTGTTTGTTCGGATCACTTTGTAAATGGTGAGAATTTGTTATGTTTTGCGTTTTGTAACTTAAAAAATACTAGAAAAGACGGAAAGAGAGTATGCAGGACAGATTACAGGGGAGAAAGAAATGCCAAGATTTGACTTTTTGATACTACAAAACAATTTATTTCAGACCATTTTTGGTGATACGTCTTACTGAAAATAGTTTGCGTAATGACAACCTGTCTTAAATTATTCTTACGTTTTCATACGCTTTTCTCGTGATTCTTTGCGTTTTGACACCCTTTCACATAAATATTTTTTACGTAATTTTGTGTGTTTTTTTTACGTGAAAAACGCAAGATCTTAGTTCTTACGTGATGTTTAACCTTGCTAACAATGAATGTAAATAAATCTGAGTAAAATGTTCTGTTTTTTTTTTCAGGAGCACCAGCCTACATTCGTGATGTGACCAGCCCTAGCTGGAAGCCAGCGCTCAAACTGGGCCACACGAGAGGAGATATGCTGCTTGGAGGAGAAACGTTGCTTGGTGAAAGGTATGAGAGACTAAATGCAAGAAAAGGCCGAGCTCAAGAGAAGGACAAAAGTAAATCTACTGAGAGTGATGCAGGTGCTAGCTTTACAGCACCAAAACCCGACACAGACGGACACGGTGGCACATTCTGCCAAACGGACATTGACAACAACAGGAGCTTCCTGACACTTGAAGAAGAGAATACGATGAGAGAAGAATTAAATGGACTGTTGCTTGAAAATGTTCAGCTCAAACAAGAGCTTGCAAAAAAGAAAATAACAATGGAATCTTTGCAGGATCAAGATGATACTGTCAAATACTTTACTGCAATACAGAATTATGTAACGCTGTATTTAATTTTATTTCAGACCAAATGCCCAAAGACAGAAGACGGGCCCTGGAACCCTTCCAAGCCTTGATGCTCACACTGATGCACATTCGCTTAAATACGCCACTGCAACATCTGGCATACATTTTTAGTATTGCTAGGTCAACTGCATCAAAGGTGTTTCATGAAACAGTACACATCTTGTATTATTGCTTGAAACCCTTAGTGTTCTGGCCGGATACAAATGTAATCAGAGCAGGGCTTCCATTACAGTTTCAGGTATATCCATGGAACAAAACTGTGTCCATCATTGACTGTTTCGAGGTATTTATAGAGCGACCTTCAAGTTCTGATGCTAGTGCGCTCACTTGGTCTCATTACAAAGGCAACAACACCATTAAATACCTTATTTCAATTACACCGAATGGTCACATTTCATTTATCTCAGAGGGTTGGGGTGGCAGAACAAGTGACAAAGCAATTACAAGAGAATGTGGATATTTGAACAACTTACTGCAAAATGATTTAGTTCTAGCTGACAGAGGTTTGGATATTTCAGAACTGGTGGGCATGCGAGGTGCAGAGGTAAAAATACCGGCATTCACAAGAGGTAAAAGCCAGCTATCAGCTATGGAGATGGAATCTACACGAAATCTAGCTCATCTCCGAATTCATGTAGAAAGAGTTATTGGTGTGCTGTGTGGCAAATTCACAATACTGAGGAATGTAATACCAACTGAAATGTTGATCGCAAGAGAAGGTGAACAGGTTACTACTTTGGACAAAATTGTCACCATCTCGTGTGCTCTGGTAAACATCTGTGATGGAATTGTGTAGAGCTGTGTTGGGTTTCACTGGCTGCGTGACAGACAATTCGGTACACCTGAACAGGTGGCCTTTGGTAGATCGCTTTACCAAAACATGAACAGGCAAAACAGTTACAGCTTTGTCATAGTGCATTGATCTTGTGCTTTAGTTGTGCTGTTGTGGAAAAAATGTGCTCTTTATTCAAAATGTGTTTACCTTGTGCAGTATCAAGACTGTCAATGTGCATGTGGAAGGGGTTTGTGAATGTAAAAGTGGAAATAAAAATGTTGTACACCAGCCGCTATCTTGTCTCATGGCTGAGCACATCTTTTGTTTAAAAATGTTGAATCTATTAACATAAAGAAAGTGTGACATTGCCAACACAAATTGTTTCCAATTCTTTGGCAGATGGTTTACGAGAATATGAACACAAACTTTTTGGACACATTTACATCAAACATTCAACTAAAGAGGCCAAACACTGAACTTGAACTAACCCACCCCCCAACCCCTCCATGCTTTTTCTAGCACACAACAAATTTGTCTCAGACCTCAGAGCTGAAGCTGTATTCCCCAGCTCATGTATTTCCAAACAAGCAACTGCATTGTAGGACTGTCCGAAACACCACATCGGTAAAGTTAACTACACCACAACCACTCAATCAATGAGCAAGTTTCACTTGTTCCTATGGGATACTTTAGTATTTACACACCTAACCACAGACGAAGTTGTAGGCTGCGAAATCTTCGCACGTGTACGCACTTTTGCCCAGCACAAACTATTGCACAATCCTGGCGTGGTTTATGTCCGGCAGCTGGTTTTTGTCGACAGACCACGAACTGTTTGGTATTTGATACGGATCTAACTCATCAACGTCAACAATCTTCTCGTAGTACCGCTTTTTTGCGTCTGCTGGTAAACGTTCAACATATGACGAAGCCATAGTACTGTTTGCCCACAAGTAGGAAAAGATAACTCTGTTTGACTCGATGTCGACGGAGCTCATACGTACAAGCCGTAGAATGTATCCAAGCATGGACGTTCGGATACAACACAGAAAATTCACAGTTTGAATAACATGTACGCACATATATTCATCATTCAGCAACAAAGATACTCACATTTTGTGGAAAGCCCGGCAGACGAACCGTAAGTGGGCACAAGTGCACATCCGTGTTGCTGTGTGTGAAAACTGCGAGTCTGATGATCAGATATTGCTGATGCTAAGAATAACAACCAATCGCAAGGATGTCATGCGGTGCTCGCTTAGCAAACGGGAAATTCCCGTTTACGGCTGCCACAAGCGCCGTATACTTCAACAGCAGCATGGACCCCTCCACACGGCCCACGCGGTCGATATGCTTAGCCAATCGCTGGCGCGGAACTAGTCTTTTTTTTAGCGCAGACTTCACTGGCTCACACTGTATCACAAATACGGCACTGTCTGGTACCAGCGCGCATCATTCTTGTCTCTTTGACTCCATCACGCGTTTTCGCTTCGGTTCTAGCCTATCGCACAACCACAACAAAATGGTTGTTCAGTGCCAGTGGGGCACATGCTCTGGTGAGTACGAAGACCTCGCCACCAAAACACGAGTTCTTTTTCATTTCCTCTTCGCACCAGTTCACCTCGGTACCTCGCTCCCGTCTCGCTCTGTGTGTGTGTGTGTGTGCGCGCGCTCGCGCGCGCGCGCGTGTGTGTGTCTGTCTGTCTGCCTGTCAGTCTATCTGTCTGTCTGTCTGTTGTCTGTCTGTCTGTCTGTCTGTCTGTCTGTGTCTGTCTGTCTGTCAGTGTCTGTCTGTCTGTCTGTCTGTCTCTCTGTGTCTGTCTGTTTCTCTGTCTGTGTCTGTCTGTCTGTCTGTCTGTCTGTCTGTCTGTCTGTCTGTCTGTCTGTCTGTCTGTCTGTCTGTCTGCCTGTGTGTCTGCCTGCCTGCCTGTCTGTCTGCCTGCCTGCCTGTCTGTCTGCCTGTCTCTCTGAGTGTGTGTGTGTGTGTCTGTCTGTTTGTCTGTCTGTCTCTGTGTCTGTCTGTCTGTCTGTGTCTGTGTCTGTGTCTGTGTCTGTGTCTGTGTCTGTGTCTCTGTCTGTCTGTCTGTCTGTCTCTCTCTCTCTGTCTCTCTCTCTGTCTCTCTCTCTCTGTCTCTCTCTCTCTCTCTCTCTCTCTCTCTCTCTCTCTCTCTGTGTGTGTGTGTGTGTGTGTGTGTGTGTGTGTGTGTGTGTGTGTATGAGTGCGTATGTGTGTGTGTGTGTGCGTGAGTGCGTATATGTGTGTGTGTGTGTGTGTGCTTGTGTGTGTGTGTGTCACTGTGTGTGTAAGTGTGTGTGTGTGAGTGTCTGTGTGTGTGTGTCTATGTGTGTGTGTGTGTGTGTGTGCTAGTGCGTATGAGTATGTCTGTGTGTGTGTGTATCTGGGTGGGTGTGTGTGTGTGTGTGTGTGTGTGTGTGTGTGTGTGTGTGTGTGTGTGTGTGTCCTAACCCGCCCAACTTCCAATGGCAGTGATCAAACACATTTATGTCAATGCGCGTTCCTGATGGGTCTTTGAACTTGGGCACTGCGCCTCATAGTGTCATATATTTCACACTCTGTGTGTGTGTGTGTGTGTGTGTGTGTGTGTGTGTGTGTGTGTGTGTGTGTGTGTGAGAGAGAGAGAGAGAGAGAGAGAGAGAGAGAGAGAGAGAGAGAGAGAGAGAGAGAACTTTGAACTTTGAAACTTTATTTGTCGAGGCCTCAGGCCCATAGACAAAACAGGGTTACATACAAACAAAAATAATCGAAACGTGTGCTATCTTAATAATAACACCAAAAGCAGCCACCTTTACTCGACATCGAGTTGAGCAAGGACAAGTACATCCTAACCACATGGCGACGGAGTTTCCACCCACCAATAGATGGCACAATTTAGCCGACATGCACAACCCATCCAAATAAGCTAAACGACTTCGGACAAGAAACAGAAGCTTCAATTTCCTCACAGTAAAAACGTTTCATACATGTGATGGACACAGATACGACAGCACGGTACTGACGCCTCGGTCAGGAGTCCAGCTCATTATAGAATGGGTTACAAACTCGAAACGTAACACGTAACATAAGGCAACTAAAATAGGGCATTTCACACAAGATAAATTTGGCATAGAAGGAACAAACCCACATCAACTGTGTCTAGGTCTCTAGCCGGCAAATCGACCTGAATTATCAACTGCAATATTATATAACACCGATCATAATAGCAATGCACAGCGACAACTATGCTTGGAGGAGGTTTGTGTGAGCCTGTGAACGAAATGTGGGAACCCCAGTCTACAAATCAGGTACGAGGTAACACGATCCGATCACTTTCAACTATACGATGTCGGAGTATCCATACACTCCGTCGCGTTTCTCAGTGCGTAGCAAGAGTGCGATGGAATCTGACGAGTAGCAAGGCGTAAGTGACATCGTCTTGTGCAAACAGACTGCAAGAGTCAACCAGAATATCCCGAACCTGTTAAACAACAACGACAACAACAATCTCCCCTTCACCCCTCCCTTACCTTACCCGCTACCCCCCCCCCCCCCCCCCCCCCCCCCCCCCGCGCCCCTCAAGAAGAAAAACGTCTCAGATTGCAATCAGTTTTTATCAAACTGTTGCCACGGTAGAGAACCACACCCGGTAAATCAATAACACAATGACAAAGAGAGAGAGAGAGAGAGAGAGAGAGAGAGAGAGAGAGAGAGAGAGAGAGAGAGAGAGAGAGAGAGAGAGAGAGAGTGCGACAGGAAGGCAGGCGGGCAGGCAGCGAGCGCGCGAGCAACCATTCAGTGCCGCTCCAACACCACGCACTCTCCAGACCAGACCCATAGCCCTTAGAGTGGTCAGCCAAAGATTATCTTAATTTCGTCTAAATAACATGAGTAGTATTTATTCATACCCCTGTCTATCACAGTCTGAGAAATCTTCTCACTGTCTGGCAAAAATGAGACACAAATGCTGTCCGGAATACAACGCAACGAGTCAGTCGGCGTTCGCGTGGAAGCCATTTTGCCGCCTGCATGTGATACCAAGCGAGCTACAGCGAGAAATGGGCGTGGCTGTGGAGGGGTCTATTGGGGACTGGTTCAGAACCACAGTCGGAGTGAGACAAGGCTGTTTGCTCTCTCCCACCCTCTTCAACATCTTTCTGGAAAGAATAATGACTGACGCCCTAAAAGACCACGAGGGGACAGTCAGCATTGGCGGTAGAACAATCACAAACTTACGTTTTGCTGACGACATAGATGGCCTGGCCGGAAGTGAAAAGGAGCTGGAGAACTTAGTGGAGCGCTTAGACACAACTTCCACAAATTTTGGCATGCAGATCAGTGCAGAGAAGACCAAACTGATGACCATCAACACCAACGGCATCAGCACTGACATCAAGGTATGTGGCGAGAAACTGGAAACCGTCAACAGCTTCTAATACCTGGGAGCAATTGTCACATATGCAAGATCCAAACCTGAAATACTCGCCAAAATTGATCAGACCACAGCAGCACTCACAAAACTCAAGACCATCTGGAAGGACAGGAACATAACCCCCAGCTCAAAGATCAGACTGATGCGCGCCCTGATTATGGCCATATTTTTGTATGCCTGTGAGACATGGACACTAACAGCTGACTTGGAGAGAAGGATACAGGCCATGGAAATGAGATGCTATCGACGACTCCCCGGCATCTCCTACAAGGACCGCATCACAAACAAGGAAGTCCGAAACAGAATCCGGCAAGCCATCGGGCCCCATGAAGAACTACTGACCACTGTGAAAAGACGCAAACTAAAGTGGTATGGGCACGTCTCACGATCGTCAAGGCTTGCCAAGACTGTGCTACAAGGCACAGTAAAAGGAGGGAGGAGGAGAGGCAGGCAGAGAAAGGAAAACTCAGAATCATCACATTTACATTTCTTTTAATTCACGATATTTTGTGTATGTGTGTGTGTGTGTTTTGTGTGTGTGTGTGTGTGTGTGTGTATGTGTGTGAGTGTGTGTGTGTGTGTGTGTGTGTGTGCGCGCGCGCGTGTGTTTACACTCTAATTAGATCATGTGATATATCGGGACCCAATTCTGAAACAAGGTTTGTTATGATTGTAGACCAACTTAATATTCATGAAATCGTTTTTATATATTAAGTTTACCTTTTTAAAAATAAAGATGTTCACTTAATTTAATTCGAAACGCAATGACATTGGTGGCTTCACTTTCGGCTGAACATTGTAGAGTATTCCTACGTAAGAACTGAAGCGTCACTGTGCTTTTTAAACATGTATGTATGTATATATGTATGTGAATAATCTTGGATGCGAATGGCGAACACCTCCTTTCAACTTTGTCTCCATAATGACTGTGACATTTTTAATTCAAGGCTGTATTTCGTGTTTGATATACCTAAACTATATATGTCACTCACTTGTTAAGTTCGCAGCTTCGTAAGTGCTTGTTAAATAACTCGATTGGTTAACGAGAAAAGGGGAGAAAAAGGAGGAAGGAGGGAGATGAGGATTTCCAAATGTCTGAGAGTCGATCTTACTCCTTGCTTTTTCTATTGAATAAATTTAATTTTGAAAAACAAACTGTAAAAGATGAAGAAGACAAACATCCGGCGAAAAAAAAGTATGGCAGAGTGGGAAAGACATGTGGTTATATGTGTGCGGGTGGGAGATGAGAGAAGAATATATTTCATTCATACAACATCAAACATTGCGTAATCAGCTATGTCTGAGGGTGTATGTAGTAACTATGAGTCAGCTCTCTGCGACGTAATGAGGTTTGTGATTTGAGTGGTCTGTTCGTCGTTCAGTGGAGGCTAACGGTCGCTATCGTTGACTCCACACATCACGAAGAATGTGAGAATTTGTTTGGAAATCGAATGCATTTCAGATTCCGTTATGCGTTTCAATGTTGGGGTGATATCATTCCGACGTTTGTTTGGGAGGGAGGGAGGGGAGAGAGAGAGAGAGAGAGAGAGAGAGAGAGAGAGAGAGAGAGAGAGAGAGAGAGAGAGAAAACGAACGAACGAACTCTGTTGTATAGGCCTTCGGCCCAGTACAAGGACTCAGAATCACGAGTATAAATATCACATTTCACGATGTAGACCTCCTTCTCTTAAACGCATGGAGAAAGTATGAGCTCACATATCTTATTATCTCTCTTTCATTATTTGAAAAGCACATAATCAGACTTTTCTGCATAGTTAGCCCAAAACAAAAGTTTAAATATTTCATTCGAATATCTTCATAGGCTGGACATACAAATATAAAATGTAGTTCATCTTCGTGGTTTTCATTGCAACTAGGTCACAGCAACGTAGGGCTTACCTGTAGTTGGTTCATTGAATCTATATCGATGTACAGATAGTTCACTGATGCCTAAACGAAATCGTACGAACAGGTCCCTGAAAATAGGTTTGTCCAGATCATAGAGATATTGTTCTTACTTATGACTACATTTGAATACTTTATATAAAAACCGCTGGCGCTGAACCTCCAGGTTTTGCCGCAACCTCCCGAGAAAAGAGGGGTAAAAACACACAAAAAACCCACAAAAAACAGGTCGGGTTCGAACCAGCAACCTCTCGAAAAAAGAGACTGAGTGGCTGTTCCCAGAGTTGAATGAACTGGCCGCGCGGGTGGACAAAGAAGGTAAAGGTAAAGGTGTGGTTTTTTATAGCGACTTACACCCTTTGTCAGGGTCTCAAACCGCTTACACTTTACCCCCTGATCACTGGGCATCTTCATCAATCCTCACTGGTACCTCACAACAAACATAGTGACAGACATTTAAGACGCACACAGTCAGGTACCAGCACCAACTCCGCTCCCTGGGGAGTATTCCAACCCGATGCTGGCGCTTGGCCGCATACAAGGGTTAATCGCACAACGTTTTTGCCAATAGTGCCCTCACAGGTACCCGGTTTTACTCCTGGGTGGGGAGAAACAATGCGAGTTAAGCATCTTGCTCAAGGATGCAACTCTGTAAACCGCGCAGCTTCGAACGCCGTACCCACTGGCCGCAAGCGACTGTAGGTCCAGCGCGCTAACCACTCGGCCACAACCCCCCCCCCCCCCCCCCCTCCCTCTCTCTCTCTCTCTCCCCCACCCCCCACCCCCCACCTAGCCGCCGCTGCTAGGCATTGTTCTGTCAGTTTTGATCACCTCAGAATTTTCGCCATTCCATCAATTGCAATTTCGCCATTCCATCAATTGACACTTTAGGGAGGTACGACCTTAAAAACCACTTTCTGTTCAAGCCTCGATTCTGAAAATTTGATACATTCAATCGGACCTAACTTCCAGTTAGTGTGCAAAATATCAAGGAAATCCGTCCAGTAGTTTTTGAGATATAAGCCGTGGAGTCGGGACAGACAGACAGACACACACACACACACACACACACACACACACACACACACAAACACACACACACACACACACACACACACACAGACAGATAAAGTCTGTAGGACCTCCAGTAAACCTGGAGGGAAAATGAATATCTCTCACTTGTTTGCAACGTAGCATCCCAACGTTCCGTATAACGACAGATCAGCCTACGCTTTCATTCCTTAATGAATGCGTTTTCTTCGTGGACTTCCTGTCGTCTCCAGATATCGTGGAACTCATACTCAAACAGTATATTCTTTATCTTAATTGCCCAACAATCATTTGAATTAGTTGTACCGATCATCATTCGGTACATCTTTTTGGGGTATCTTTTTTCATCCATCTTCAGTATCCGCAGCCAATATTTCATACAGCGTAGAATAGCTCCGATGTACAATGGATAGCGACCTGTGTTGCCATAAGTCACCAAGTTAGGAGTTCTATTTGACACGTTGAGAAAACCTTTTATCATGTACAGGTGAACTCTCTCAATCTCTTCACAACTGTGCACGCCCCAAACATCTGCTTCGTAAGGCAAAATTGGCTGAATTTGAACATCGAATACCCTGAAGATGACACTTGGTGATGTACACATCAGTCTTTTCAAGGATCTCATGGCCTGTGCCACAGCAGCTTTTCCTTTGATTGACAGATTTGCGTGTGTAACATTGTGAGACAGTTTAGTAGAAAATGTGTACCCCAGATAGGTTTATTCATTTACTACCTCCAGCTTCTCTCTTCCTATATGCCAGCGTTCATGAGCTGCCAGATGGCCTCCCAAACGAAACACCATAATTTTAGACTTTGACATGTTAATACTCTGACCAACAGCCTCTGCTGAACTTTTTAGAATGTTGCCTGGCGGGAGAGAGAGGGATGATTATACATGTATAATTAAGAAGAGGATGGTAGAGGATGGTAATGGTGATGGATGATGATGATGATGATGATGATGATGATGATGATGCATATACAGAGCAAAAACATATGCCAGTAGTCAGTTCGTGGCATTTCACAAAAATGAATGTTATGATTAAATACTGAATACATTTCTTAAATCAAAATTGTTAGGGCAAATGAAAAGCAGTGCATATTTTTCACGGATTTCAAATGTTTTGAACAGGATTGCATGCCTGCAGGTACCATCGCATAACCTCCAGCATGAAATATGGGAAAGGATAGCATGTGGCCCTAGGTAAGTCCTGAAATGATTGAATGAATGAATGAATAAATGAACTATAAATAAATAAATGAACTATAAATAAATAAATAAATGAATGAATGAATGAATGAATGAATGAATGAATGAATGAATGAATGAATGAATGAATGAATGAATGAATGAATGAATGAATGAATGAATGAATGAAAATTAATCAATAATTAATAAATAGGTTATATTTATGAAATAAATAAATTAATTAAAATTATTCAATCAATAAATAAATAGGTAATGTTTATGAAATAAATAAATAAATAATAAATAACTGAAATAAGTAAATCAATAAATAAATTTTAAAAATAAAATTTATTTAAATAAATACATTTAATTAAATATATTTAATTAAATATAATACATTTAATATATAAATGAATTAAATGAATTAAATAAATAAAATAATTAAATTAATTAATTAATTTAATTAATTTATATAATTAATTAAAATAATTAAAATAATTAAATTAAATTAATGAAATTTGATTAATTGAATTAATTAAATTAATTAGAATAAATAAATAAAATTTTAAAAATTTGAAATGAAATGAGATAGATAGATAAATGGATGGATGGATGGATAGATAACATTTATTGAATACATAAATGAATACAAAATTTAATATGTAAATATAATCTATTGAATGAATGAATGAATAAATGAATAAACATTTTCAAAGAAAGAATAATTCAATTAATTTAGAAATTAAAAATCAAATGAATGAAATGAATGCATGAATGAACGAATGAATGAATGAATCAATGAATCAATGAATGAATGAATGAATGAATGAATTAATTAATTAATTAATTAATCAATGAATGAATCAATGAATGAATGAGTTAATATAATAATTTTCAAAGGTTTTATGCAGCTAGATGGCCGGATAAATCGTATACAAGCCATCACCTTGATCAACGAGAAACATTTCGATGGAGGAAACTATGACCCTTTGTGATGAGGCCAATATCATATGCAATCTTAGATAAATGAGAAGGCTTTGGTTTGTTTTCGAAAAAGTTCAAACATACATCTAAGTATTTCTAGCGTAGTCAATGGTGCGAGTAACTGTTCCTGCATTAAAATTATACGTTCTTGGCGGACAGAAAATGACAGAAAGAAGCTGACTCTACTTCGCCATGTTTGCAGTGGAAGAGCACTGAGACTGAAGAACAGCACGTGCTCTACCTAACGTCACAAGGCAGGGCGACATGTCAGTCACAACGGTTGCGTCCCCTTGACCGAAAGTGACGGCTTCATGCCGCGCGGACTACCAGTCGAGGAAACTGAACTCCCAACTATCTCATATTCCGGCCTACTGAAAGAGACAAGCATACACGTGAATGGACAACCTGGCCGA
>JAWQFJ010030821.1:0-7500 GCA_034096865.1 Theodoxus fluviatilis | reverse complement strand
AGCACAGAAATCAGCGTTGTATTTTAGTTTAAATACACGCACGCACGCACGCACACATACACACACGCATACACACGCACACACTCACGCACACAGTCACACACACACACACAGTCACACACACACGCGCGCACACACACACGCACACACACACACACAAAGTCACACACGCACACACACGCACACACACACACACACACACATGCATACACACGCATTCAAGCACAGGCGCACACGCACGCACACGACAAAGCTCACACCGTTACACTCACTTGTAGTTCTAGATACTTAGATACACACTTACACCAAAACAGTTCGTCACACTACAGGGATGTTGGAGTTTGCTGTGTGTCAGACGTGATCCAGTCTTTCAAAAGCAAGCGGTAATCACCTCAAATAAGCTAACAAAAACGCTTGCGTGTTGCCCAATAGTCTCCCACTCCGCCATTCGTCCCACTCTGCAGATAGGCTACACATGATTCATTCATTGCTTCTGTCTCTTTCCCCATTCATTCTTCGATTTTGCGACACCACCTGCAATGTTTCCAAATTTCTCAGATTCAGAGCAGCTCACCTTCTGGTTGACAGTGACCTGCGTGCCGTAATCCGTAACACTGCGGGTGTGAAGCGTAAAACTGCAGGTGTGAAGCGTAAAACTGCTGATGTGAAGCGTAACACTGCGCGTGTGAAGCGCTCTGCCTCTAGACTGGAAATGGGCCTGCTTGTCAGCGTGGACGTTGCAGTCTATTTATTGACACGGGGACAGGCCGCATTTCTCAGCTATTTATATCATTTCCAGGAACTACACTCTCGGACATACGCCTCCTTGCTGTTGGTGCTGTACGCCTTTTTGTATACACACACATACACACACATGCATACACACACACACACACATGCATACACACAGACACACACACACGCTGATACGCGTTTGCAAACATGTGCGTTTTAAAACACGTGTGTGTGTGCATGCATTTTTTCACAAAGTCATACATACACCTTATCCCCTGCACACTCCCGCACATCGAAGCATACTCTCTCTCTCTCTCTCTCTCTCTCTCTCTCTCTCTCTCTCTCTCTCTCTCTCTCTCTCTCTCTCTCTCATATCCTCGCATCGTCACGCTCAGCCATGGGTGTAGATATTGACTGTTACCGCCGACGCATTGGAGCGTTCGAAGCGTGCATGCGGCCGCGCCGTGTTCCGCAGCGCTGCCCTCGATACAGCCCGGAAGCGAAATGGGATGTGTTCACTGACTTCTCAGCACGGGTGATGATCTGTACTCTCTCCCTGTGCGTTCTTTGGGGTTACGGGCTGGTTGGAAGGGCAGTCGTCAACTCTACTTGTGTCAGGAGCCTCTATGCTGGAATGTTGGGTCATGATCTGATTGTGTTGCCGCGCACTGAGGTGCTGGGAACATCCGTGTGCTATGTGGTGGACATGAGCGGCATTTTGCTCCAGTGCAACGACGTAGAGCGCAACCCCGGGCCTTGTGAGATGGAGGATGTTGATAGAATTGTCAAAGGGATGGGTGAAATGATTATGCGAAGAATGGATGAAATGGAAGAAAGGATGAAAGGGAGTATAGACAGAATGAGAAATGACTTAGGTGATTTGGACGCGAAGCTTTCCTCCATTGAAAAGGAACTAGGGGCCATGCGTGACCAAATTAATGATCAAGAAGCAGAAATAGATCTGATCGCCGAAAGTTACAAAAGAATGGAAGAACAAATAGAAGAACGCGAGATCCGTGACAGGCGGGACAACCTCATTCTGCACGGGGTTCCCGAGGTTGACGGTGAGCGTGAGGACAGCGAGCGAAAGTTCGTGGAGATCGTGAACTCCGTGCTGCAGTCTCCAATCCAGGTTACTGACATTGTTCGCGCTCACAGGCTTGGCACGAGAAGACAGGGAAAATCGAGACCCTTGATCGCCAAAGTTGCCAGAACAGCTGTCAAGTTCTCCATACTCGAACGGAGGAATGAGCTGAAAGTTAAAGGCGTCGGACTATCGGGGGACTTGACACCGAGGCAGCGTCGGGAACTGCAGCAAGCCAGAGAGCAGGGTCTCATTGCCTACTACAAGCGGGGCGTACTACACACAGAGGCTCGTGTGCCCCGCACTGCCGCCGCTGAGGAAACTGTTGGAGAGAGCGATGCTGGCGACAACGGTGGCCGTAGGCTGCGATCCCACACCAATCCTCGCGGAAGGACCCGCTAGGGGGGTGGCCAAGGCCTCAGAGACGACAGCCCCGCAGGAACAGGTATTCCCTCCAGAATTCTTGCATTGGACTTTGTTAATTTTTTGTGGTGGAATGTGGAGGGCTTAATGAGCAAATTTGATGACCCGGACTTTTGCCATTACTTAGATGATTTTTCTGTTGTTTGTTTGGGAGAAACTTTTGTGGAGAGTATAGATTTATCACAGTTTCTCTCCTCCTTCGATAAGTATATTGCTCCTGCGGTGAAGCTGTCTGCGCGAGGGAGAAGGTCCGGTGGGCTATTATGTCTCATTAAAAAGAATTTGAGTCCCTACTTTCACCTCATTGAATGTTCCTACGATAACATTCTTATATTTCGCGTAGACAAGATTGTGTTTAGGTCTGAAAGAGACGTTGTTGTCCTTTTCGTGTATGCTCCGCCATCTGGCTCACCTTACTATGATGTTGTTAATGAGACGGACGGTATACTATTGCTGCAGAATTGCCTTTCTGATGTAAGTTGCATGAATGATGACTGTAGTCTTCTCCTGTGCGGTGACTTGAATGCGAGGACTTCAAAATGGAATACATCTAGTAACAGCATTTTCGATGTTAGAAATGAAATGTTCTATGAATCTCGGCTATCGCAGGATGATATAGTTAATGATTATGGTCTTGCCTTATTGTCTTTATGTGCTGCCTTTGACCTTTGTATCTTGAATGGCTACTTGAATGAAAGAGAATCTGGCAAATTTACATTTGTTTCGCCCAACGGCAGCAGTGTCATTGACTACATAATTTCATCGAGAGATCTATTATCATTGTTTAAAAATCTGTCTGTGAGAGAATCTGTCGTTTCCCCGCATATGTGCTTGGAGCTGTCGCTCAGAGAATTTGACTATACTGCAAAAGTGGATGAATGTACTAGTGATCTGATTTCTTACACGAAAATAATTTGGGACGATAATGCAACTGATCAATATGTTAGTAATCTCAGTAGTATCATGATGGAAGCTAGAACTGAGGACATTATATCTGGTGAGCATTTCGACGTCAATGCCGCAACTAACTCTATCTCAACATGTCTTGTAAGAGCGGCTGATTTTTTAAAGAGAACAATAGTGTATAATAGGAAATTTAGATATTGTAGAGGATGGTATGATAGAACCTGTAGGGAGGCAAAGAAGAATGCTCGAAAAAAACTAAGACACTATTTACATAGGAACACAGAAGAGAACAGGGCAGCTTACATTACATCTAGGAATGAATATAAACAATTAATTAGAAAGACAAGGTCTGCGTATAGGCGTTCCGTGAGTGAAATGTTGGCTAGCAGTGTCCATGACTCCCAGAGATTTTGGAAAGAAGTTAAGAAGCTTAATGTGAGATCCAGTGCGATTAGAATTTCTCCGGAGATGTGGTATGAACATTTTAAAAACCTCTTTTCTTCTCCGAACTCTGTCCCAGACGACTACATTAATTTGTCTCGTGATCTTCCACGCTGCAATGACTCTAACGGTGTACTTGACTCTCCTATATCTGAGGAAGAGGTTATGGTTGCTCTGTCTCGTATGAAGAAGGGGAAGGCGGCAGGGACTGATTTGATCATAGGAGACATGCTACGGAGTGCAAGACATTTACTTCTACCTTTCCTGCTACGATTGTTCAACGAAATTTTTGCGTCAGGGGTATTTCCTCAGCTTTGGTCAGAGTCAATTATTCATCCAGTGCATAAGAGTGGAGACTTTGACTCTCCCGATAACTATCGAGGAATATCTCTAACCAGTATACTTAGTAAGGTGTTTGTCCATATTTTGAACAAAAGGTTGCTTTCTTGGGTTGAAGTGAATGGCTTACAAAGAGAGGAACAGGCTGGCTTTCGGCGTGGCTACTCCACGATAGACAATATTTTTGTTTTGTATGGCATTGTGCAGAAATGTCTTAGCAGGCAAAGAAAAGTGTATGTATGTTTTGTTGATTTTAGAAAAGCCTTCGATTCAGTCAAACGCCATGTTTTGTGGGACATTCTACAAAAAAATGGGGTTCAAGGGAGATTACTCAAAATTCTCAGAGCAATGTACGACTCGGTACAATACTGCATACGCGGCACTCAGGGACAGTCCCAGTTCTTCGAAAGTTTAGTGGGACTGAAGCAGGGCTGCAAAATCAGTCCTCTTTTGTTCTCAATTATGGTCAATGAGTTAATAGAGAAAGTTTCTGTTAATGCAAAACACGGTGTACAACTCATGCCAAATACACCCAGCTTGAGTATACTTCTGTTCGCGGACGATGTCGCGGTCTTTTCGGATACTGCAATGGGTCTACAAAACCAGCTTAACTGTTTAAAAAATGTCTCTAACACGTTAGGCCTGACAATAAATACTGCTAAGACAAATGTTGTTATTTTTCGGTCAGGAGGTTACATAGCTTCCCATGAGAAATGGTACCTTGGTGAAGAAACAATCAAAATAACAAATGCATACAAATATCTGGGTGTTAAGTTTACTCCTAAACTTTGTGTTCGTAACACTCAGAAGGATCTGGCCTGTAGAGCTAAAGCTGCTCTGACTATTATGATTAGAACCTTAAGGAAGATCACTCATGTACCTGCTGCTGTATTTTTCAAGCTGTTTGATGCTCAAATTCAGCCCATTCTGTTGTACGGGGCAGAGGTTTGGGGAGTTCATGAATGCGAAGCCATTGAAGGTGTTCATCTCCATGCTATAAAGTCATTTTTGAATGTTTCATCAAGAACCCCTAATTTAATGTGCTATGGTGAAACGGGGCGATTTCTTTGTACATAAATGCTGTTTTAAGGAGTATAAAGTACTGGCTGAGGATTCTGAAGATGGACAATGACAGATTACCTAAAAGAGTTTATCGCATGATGTGTAGTCTTCCTCACAATTGCGTCTCATGGGCTATGATGGTAAAGGATTTGTTGGTCAAGTTTGGATTTGAAAGTGTTTGGATGGACCAGTCCACTGCTAATGATCGTGTCTTCATTAAATGCCTTCGAGACAGACTTATAGATCATTTCCGTATACAATGGATGGAAAACTTGAACGGAAGTAACAGATATATTTTCTACAAAGAAATAAAAAATCAGTGTGTGGTGGAAAAATACCTCAGTTGTATCGATAAAAAGGTTTTCAGAGATGTTTTCGTCCGCTTTAGAATGGGCATCACTGATTTGTACATACATAGACGAAGATATATGAAGCAACCATATGATTTGTTATGTCCATTATGTAGAGAAAAAGAGGAGGATGAATTTCATTTCATGTTGGAATGCCCAGCTCTGCAAGACTTGAGGGAACGGTACTTGTTGGTACATCTTTTGCCACATACTGAAAATCCAATGAAAACTCTTTTAGGCAATGAAAATGACACTATAACCAGAGCAACAGGTGTTTATCTGTACAAAGCCTTTAGTCTAAGAGATTTGGCTGTAAATTCACCGGAATGTAATGCGTTCTATTTGGATGAATAGGTAGACATACGTACGTATGTGATGTGATGTCGGCACAGATGTTCCACTTGATGTATTTATATGCTGAATGTGTATTGCTTGCTTTGCTTTGGAAAAGGCCGGAGGCCTACCCAATAAACCATTCGTTCGTTCGTTCGTTCTCTCTCTCTCTCTCTCTCTCTCTCTCTCTCTCTCTCTCTCTCTCTGTCTCACACTCAGCGGTTTGCGCTCGCGCCGGTAGGACGTATTTCCCTCGCTCCGGCCAGTTTACAGTATTGCGTAATAATAGTTAGCATCATGCCAGTCGCTGGACTTCCAGCTGCCCTGGAGGCACTGCTGACATCCCTGCTAGCAACGGAGGAACCCTCTAGTTGGAAAGTAGGCGGTGAGCCTGGAAGCGTTGTTGTTGTGTTGAGGTTCAGGCAGCACGACGGTCAGCCATTACTCACGAGTGAACGGCGCGGATTTTGGAGAAGGAAACCACCAGCACAGAGACGTAGGGACCAACACCGAGCAGAAAAACATCGTCAGAAGGGTGAGCAGAACCATGCTAATGCTTTGTCGATTCAAAATCAATCTGAATTCAATGTCGTAAAAACTGTTACCGACCCTGTCCCTGCACGAAATCCTCGCTCCCATGTGCCGGCGGAATGCGTCACCGTGTCATCCGTGACCTCTGACCCCTCGAACTCTGTCAACCACCATGAGGAAAAAGCTGCCTCAGTTCCGAACAAGGAACCACTTGCCACAGAAATGCCAACACTTCAAAATGACCCTCTGGTGCTGCAAAACCACCTCGTAGCAATGAAGCAACAATGGAAGACTTTCAAAACGTGATGAGCAAGATTTCTGAGGGCATTTCTCGTGCCTTGCGGGAGCAAATGAGTGCACTGGGAAGTGGAGTTGCCGAGGCTTGTCACCCTTGTGCTGTGTCAGATCTAACTCTGCCTCTACCGTCGACCTCTGCCTTTCGTCCGAGGGATCGTGGAGCGTCCCACTACAAGACCTGCCTTTCGTCCCCGACAGGAGCTCCAAGGCTGACCCAATCTACGCTTCGTCTGCGATCAGCTGTTCGCCAGCGTGACAGGGATGCTGCCAGCGAAAGTACCCAGAAACGAGCAGGACGCCGCCGACGCGACAACAGCCCACACGGGCTGCACGGAGAACGTGAACTTTCTCATTGATAGAGACTATTCACCCGTGCGCGCTTCCTAAACTGGTTGCCAGTTTTTGATGTACTTCTTGTACATAATTGTGCTCTGTTCGCGTTTTTCTCGCCCATGTAATAGGCCGGTGGCCTACACATTAAACTTCTTCAGTTCAGTTCAGTTCTCTGTCTCACACACACACACACACACACACACACACACACACACACACACACACACACACACACAAACACGATGTTTTAACATACGGACCCAGCAGTCCTTGACGTAAAAAAGATATGTTTCCAGATCTATTACCGATTTATTGCAGTTGTAAAACAACATGTCTTCTGTGCAAGTAAATGATATACACATGATAATAACACTGGCGAAACTAAGTGCAATTGTAATATTGTAATAATTCTAAAAGTTCTCAATGGTCAATTTATGAATGGTAAATTAAGCAATCAATTAGTAATTTTATTAATGAATGAACGAACGAATACATGGTTGAATGAATGAACGAACTATGACTGATTGAATGAATGAACGAACTATGAATGATTGAATGAATGAACGAACTATGAATGATTGAATGAATGAACGAACTATGACTGATTGAATGAATGAACGAACTATGACTGATTGAATGAATGAACGAACTATGAATGATTGAATG
>JAWQFJ010030820.1:32500-57500 GCA_034096865.1 Theodoxus fluviatilis | reverse complement strand
TACAGGGAGGTGACTCCCATATCATTTCCGGCAGCGGAGACGGCTTTGCACGGGGAAAAACTTTTTTGAACTCTATATTATGTGTTAAACTACACAAATGCACCAAAAACACAAAAACTCGTAAAGAAACTAATGCGTCGTTTGTTGGGATATATTCCATGCAAAGAACAGGTGCAGGAGCGGTAAATCGCATAAAGAAAAAGCCGAGCAGATGACTTCCGGAGTAACTTTTGGCCGGGAGTAACTTTTGGCTGCTACAGTGCGCGGTCTTAGTAATGTATGGTCTTTGCTGCAATGAGGACAATGAAATGAAAGGTGAAACAAGAGTTCCTTCCCTTACATTATACTACCTTCAGCGTCTAGGCCGACTGGAAAAACTTACTGTTACGCATATTCATAATAATTTAGTATGCATCCATACCAGATTCTGTCTCGGTAATTGTCATGATTTTTTAAATTGTGGAACAGATTGAAGTAGAAATTATTGGTGTTTGCGATGAGTATTTGTTGTTTCTTTCATTTCCCCCCGTTTGCTGCTATCAAACATTGAAAACAACTAGAGCCCTAAGTGTAGGGCCGGTGCAAGATTGTCACACACTACATCTGTTATACCAGACTTTCATGCTGAAAGATATGAAACCCCATGACATCACTAGTTTATTCCCAATGAAAATGTATGCACTCTATTTCGAGTAAATCTCTGCCATCTTTTGTCGACTCTCGCTCGATCAGCAACAGAGTATGTCGGCCTGTGTTTACGTGGGTCGTCAGAGGAGACGCTCGGATCGGCAGGTACTGGTGCCTGGTCCGAGCAAGTTTGCTGCGGTGACGCAAATGGCGTCTACCTGAAGCCCAGGATCTACAACATCAGCAGTGCCAGGTTCCATTGTGTTGTAGCTGACCACTCGATCTGGACTCTGGTAAACCACACTGTGTTGCCGCTTGCCTCATTCATGTCATTCCCAATCCGTGCGCGTAAGTGATTGAAGGAGGAGCGAGGAAGAGTGTGCAGCTATTGTACCTACGTGGACATTAGTGCCTATTTCATGTGTGCGTGTGTGGGTGTGCGTGCGTGCATGCGTGCGCATATGTGTAGGCATGAGGGTGCGCGCGTATGGAATGTGTTTGTGTGTGTGCACGGGCATGTCTTTCTGCATTGTGTTTAATTAATATTGCATTCAAGTGATCGTGGATGCGTGTGCACGTGTGCTAGAGTCGCGGCGAGGGTGAATGGTGAAACTGCACGCTTCGACTGTCAGACTAGCGGATGATCGCGTTAGCAAATGTTGATCCTGACCCAAGTCATGCTGGACCTAGCGGACTTACAGGCATAGGTAAGTACGTGTAGGTAATCGGGCAAAACGACATTAATGCTGAAGGTGTGTCTGATGCGAAGGGAAGGCAGTTCTCTGCGCAGCATCTATGTTCAAAGTCTGTGTATGTTGCAGAACGGAGGAGTTAGTGATGAGTTTGGCACATTCTTGAAGGCCGCAGTAGTTTGACTATTTGGTTAGTATCCATTAGGGTATAAACTTCTTCCCAGAGTGAGAATAGTGACTGAAACAGAGTTCTTGATGCATGTATACCCACACTTTGTTGAAAGCAGGGAAGAGTGGGATGAATAGAGCAATGCGGAAACGTCTGTTTGAATGGGTGGATGGATGGATGGATGGATGGATGGATGGATGGATGGATGGATGGATGGATGGATGGATGGATGGATGGATGGATGGATGGATGGATGGATGGATGGGTGGATGGATGGATGGATGTTTGAGTGGAAATTGAGATGAGAGAATGATCTTTTAAAGTGGAAATGGAGTTTGGTCGAAATTATGAACGTTGAGAGAGAGAGAGAGAGAGAGAGAGAGAGAGAGAGAGAGAGAGAGAGAGAGAGAGAGAGAGAGAGAGAGAGAGAGGCTTAATAATAGCTGTTTAAATGGATGAACATATTTTCCTCTATGTGCGGGAGGATGGAGAATGGAGGTATTCATGAACAAATGCATGGCTACTAAGTGGATAGATGGACTTACTAATTCCTCTGTGAGGGGATGAGTGGTTGGATGGATAGATGGACTTACTAATTCCTCTGTGAGGGGATGAGTGGTTGGATGGATAGATGGACTTACTAATTCCTCTGTGAGGGGATGAGTGGTTGGATGGATAGATGGACTTACTAATTCCTCTGTGAGGGGATGAGTGGTTGGATGGATAGACTAAGATGTCGATGACAAAGTGAAGAATGAATGAAGAGGAAACCATGATACAACAATATATTGACAAGACGGCATGCAGACAACTCGAAGACCACAGTCATTTCTGAATGAATGGACGGGTCACGAAATAATTGGTTTTGCTTTACTTTGATTACCGCAGAGAGAAAGGGGTTTGAAAGGAATAGCTTCCAGCTTAGTGAATTCGTAGTTGGACAGAAGCACCGAAGATGCATGGACCAGATTTACTGAGATTGAAGAATTGAGGAAAACTGTGTGTGAAAAGGTGTAGAACTTCCGCATTTTTTTACCAGCATCCCTCACAACAAATCAGAGAATACCAAGACTGCTAGGTTCGTCTTGTGAATCTTAGTTGTGCAATAACGATAACGAAGGCGATTATATTTTTGTTGTTAACGTTGTCGACAAAAATGCTGCTGCTGTCATTCATACTGCTGTCTATATGGTGTGAGGTTATTACTAATGGAAATGCTCTGTTTTTTCTCTTCTTTCTGTACCCTTGCCGTAGTATATAATAAGAAAGATTGATAAGAGAATTTAAGACATTCTGTAATACTTGGACTGCAGGCGTCGTGTAAAACTGAACCCAAACAACGGCGGTAAATGAGAAGTTGCTTAAAAACACAGATCGAGTACAAAAACAAATTTTCGACTAAAAAGTCTTCATCAGACATAAAACAAAAAAATCAACTGAACTGTACAGGGGAAAATGCCAATTGAGCCCCCCCAAAAAGGGTTGAGCAAGACATGCTGGGAGTAACATTTATTGGATAGCAGGTGTAAGCAATTGGTTGTTGAAAACAAGGTACCTTTGAAAACAAAAAAGGTGTGGTTCTACTCCTAATTAATACAATTTATTTTCAGCTCTCACACCGCATCCATGTCAAAGAAAACCGCACAATTAAGTAAGTTTGTTTTGTGTACTCTCCATGTATGCAATAAAAAAGTTTGAATTTTGTACTCTCGGAAAATGTAAACATGGATCCGTTTCATTTTGCTTGCTTTTCCATGACTGTTACTATTTAGTACTGACAATTTCATAAATTAATTACTGTTTAGCACTTTGTCCTGCCTAGTGACAATCTTGTCTGTTCAATCATTAGCCTATCTGTCAGTCCGTTTGTCTCAGTCTGTGTCTGTGCAATGCTATGAGTCGGTTGAGGTATTTATTTTCTTTTCCGTTTCTTTCTGTTCAACCTTCGCTCTCTGATTGTGATAGTGAATAAGCCCATGTGCTTTTTGATGCTGCATATGAGTCTTGTGTAAACGTTTGTGAAAACCCATTGTCCCGTCTGGACTTAATTTACTTCTGTTCTTGTTTTGACAGAGGCGATGCCCCAGCGCAGAGTGTCTTCCTTCACCCCCGCCATGGTGAACAGTCCAGCTTTCTCTACAATAGTGCCCCCTGTTTTCTTACTTGCCATCTCAGTAATCGCGTTAGTGCAATTCATCTATACAGGTAATACAGAGTACGCCTTTATTGTGTCGCCATACTACGATGAACACATTGCCCTTTCAGCACGAAGCATTTTTCTGTCAAATTCATTTGTATTCACGGACAAAAACAATAAGATTTGACAGCGCAAACATGCGGCTCACGAGTCTTCTTTGGGCGTAACACAGACAAGTTCCTTGCACGTCAGCTGTGTGTGGTTCGCCTGAAGAAAACTCTCGAGTGGACAGTTTGCGTTGTCAATACTTATTCGTTTTTGTCCGTGAATACAAGCAACGTTCAAATATTATTTTGGAGGTGCTAAATCTACCAATCAATGTCGCCTGCAGTTTTTTGTTTTAGAACATTGTCCTTTGTTTAAGTATCGACTAAATTATGATTTCAGTATAAGACAATGAAACGGCTAAAATTGAGACTCTCGTTATCAGTATGTGATCCCTGACTGTCTCTTGGTAAATGCATCTCTACGCTGTACAACTGTTCATTAGTTTGCTGGACCGCTTTCAAGATTTCCCCATCGGACAACAAACCTGCACTGATGAATTCCACAGCTGTGCTTCAGTTATATCTTTCGTGTAAACAGTTATCGTCTTGTTCTCAGATAACCATTTTGTAAGTTTTCAAAGTCACACGTTCACAATCAAACGGAGCTGATCACAGAATTCTTCATGAAGTAAAACAAATCCTATGTTAGAAGCGACGGAACCCAGCCTGTTATCTCACTCTCGTTCTATAGATAAAGCACACTCGATCACATTACATCCACCAGCGTAATGCCCTGTATTCGTGTTGCACGGATAGAGTGAAGGACGAAGGGTGAACGAAGTCTATCGCTCACTCTAGGGATGTTTGTATGACCCACGACAACATCTTAGCTTGAGCCAAATTCTCAGGCTGGACTAGAACCGCACGGACCGAGACATTGTCACAGTCTGAAGTCTCCATGACGTTTCCAAGCCATGCAGTCACAGGCTTGCTTACTAGCACAGCCCTGGCTTCAACGATGTTGTCTTCGGCCACGCATAGAAGCCTCAGATGGGGGGACGATGCATTGGGCGCTCATTGTCTCACTGCCAGTCTCAGAGGACAGATTGCCAAATCGATAGTGCGCCAAATAAGGGACGATGGAACCTATTTCTACACTTGTAGCCCATCCGTAATAATCTGAATGGTTTTAGCTATCGTCTGGTGAACGCTTGAGCTACTGGAGATGTTAGTCAGCTGGGACGTGGAAATTGTCTGCATTCAATGGCTGGGTACCGAAACAATGAAGTGTCTTCTTCAAGTTAATCCGGTTGACTTTAAATACTGCTAATAACACACAGCACGAGGTTATGTTCTTGGACTTACGACAACGTGGACAGTTAAAATGACGACAATGGGACACCAAATGAATGAATAACGCAAGAGCTAGAAGCGTTTACTCACATGCGTTTACCTATTGCGCATGACGAATACTCTTTAGTGGAAAATGTGCCCCATATGTTTCTCTTGTATATTATTGTCTCCCGTTTTACTTGTCCCCATTGAAATAGGACGAGGAACTTAACCTCGCGTTATATGTGTTATCAAATATTATGATCGATAGGCAACCGTCTTGTATCAGACTGAAAGTCTACTGCTGACCACGTTTCAGTTCATGCAGTGGTCTGTGTGTTTTCAGTCACCGCGTGAAGAACAGGAGGAACAGAAGTCTGCCAAGGGGAAGGGAACCAAGACAAGGAGGTAGTTGTTCTGTTTCTTCCTCCTTACAGATGGTCTGATCTCGCATACTGTACACGAGAATGATATTGGCTTCTGCATCAGTTGCAAAACTGTTCCTTTTTGTCATTTTAAAATCAAACGTAACGTCCAGAAAAAGGGTCATGTGTCTATAATCTTGGCAATCATAAGCTCTTCGTATTGTATGTTTTCCTTCTTTGGGATATACAAACCTTTAAGAATGATATCTCTTTCAGTTTTTTTACATTTTCTTTTACGATTCTTATATGTGAAAACACTTTTTACTTATTCGCAGAACGACTGAAAATGGAGCTGGGAAGAATTTTGCCGGCAATAAAGGTACGACGCCATTGGGGTTTCATAATAAAACTAGAGAGCACTTGGAGAGAGCGACCTCCGCCAAGCAAAGATTAGTAACCTATAATCTTTGCGCCAAGGCAGCCACCATGGTGGAGGTATCACACCTGAACATCGCCAGCGGGGACTGCGACATTGAAACCAGCTCGCTCGCCCTCTCATGGTGCAGTTGTGATCACGTGCACAGCTAGGGGGAGGTTAGAAATAGGCCGGCCTGCAGCAGACGTGTGTGTGGTGCTGGCTGATGGCCTAGAAAATAAAATTTCTGTTGATTGTAATTCCAAAATGAGATTACAGACAACCCCCTAAATTTAACGGATTGTTTTTTGGATAAAACCTTAACCTTGCATCAAATTCAATCCGAATCTGTTTAGAACATTTTGAGTTATTTTGCCAAATCACGAACAAATAAACAAATTAATAAAGGAACAAACGAACCAACTGACTGAAAAATAACGTCCTTGGCAGAGGTAATAGAAGCATACTCTCATCGAAAAAAAAATGTCTGCACGTCGTCGTAATTCAACGTTCGTGATCAGAATTGAACAGTTTAGATGAATTTTGTGCAAAGATTACAATATTAAAGAAGAATGATGGCTCATTAAACGGTATTTATGGTATTTAATTTGAGCAAATCTCATTGACAGTGAATCGTGCACTTTGAATTACATTTAACACCAGAAGAAGTGGGAGAAGCAGAAGCAATAGCGAATGCAAGAGGAGACATAGGAGACACAATAGAATCAGGAGGCAGAGTACGAAGAGTAGTAAAAGGAGCAGGAAGCAGAGACGGAGGAAGAAGAGAAGAAACTGGTTGAACAGATGACGGAGAAACAGATGGGGAGGAACAGATGATGACGATGATGATGATGATGATGGCGGAGGAGGAGGAGTAGGAGGAGGAGGAGGAGGAGAAATAGGAGCGGCAGTAGTAGTGGTAGGAGAAGACGGAGGAGCATTTACTGACCGCCACTGTTGTCCACAGGACCACAGCCCCAGTGCGACAAGGAGGCCACGGAGAAATTTGACGCCATGTTGGCTGGAAATATCGACAACCTTCCCAGATTGCCTCGCTCCATCGTCCGCATCTTCCTCAGTTCCACCTTCTCAGGTAAGGCTATACACAAGTAAAGGATCCACCTTCTCAGGTAAGGCTATACAGAAGTAAAGGATCCACCTTCTCAGGTAAGGCTATACAGAAGTAAAGGATCCACCTTCTCAGGTAAGGCTATACACAAGTAAAGGATCCACCTTCTCAGGTAAGGCTATACACAAGTAAAGGATCCACCTTCTCAGGTAAGGCTATACAGAAGTAAAGGATCCACCTTCTCAGGTAAGGCTATACACAAGTAAAGGATCCACCTTCTCAGGTAAGGCTATACAGAAGTAAAGGATCCACCTTCTCAGGTAAGGCTATACAGAAGTAAAGGATCCACCTTCTCAGGTAAGGCTATACAGAAGTAAAGGATCCACCTTCTCAGGTAAGGCTATACAGAAGTAAAGGATCCACCTTCTCAGGTAAGGCTATGCAGAAGTAAAGGATCCACCTTCTCAGGTAAGGCAATACACAAGTAAAGGATCCACCTTCTCAGGTAAGGCTATACACAAGTAAAGGATCCACCTTCTCAGGTAAGGCTATACACAAGTAAAGGATCCACCTTCTCAGGTAAGGCTATACAGAAGTAAAGGATCCACCTTCTCAGGTAAGGCAATACACAAGTAAAGGATCCACCTTCTCAGGTAAGGCTATGCAGAAGTAAAGGATCCACCTTCTCAGGTAAGGCTATACACAAGTAAAGGATCCACCTTCTCAGGTAAGGCTATACAGAAGTAAAGGATCCACCTTCTCAGGTAAGGCTATACAGAAGTAAAGGATCCACCTTCTCAGGTAAGGCTATGCAGAAGTAAAGGATCCACCTTCTCAGGTAAGGCAATACACAAGTAAAGGATCCACCTTCTCAGGTAAGGCTATGCAGAAGTAAAGGATCCACCTTCTCAGGTAAGGCTATACACAAGTAAAGGATCCACCTTCTCAGGTAAGGCTATACACAAGTAAAGGATCCACCTTCTCAGGTAAGGCTATACACAAGTAAAGGATCCACCTTCTCAGGTAAGGCTATACACAAGTAAAGGATCCACCTTCTCAGGTAAGGCTATGCAGAAGTAAAGGATCCATCTTCTCAGGTAAGGCTATACAGAAGTAAAGGATCCACCTTCTCAGGTAAGGCTATACACAAGTAAAGGATCCACCTTCTCAGGTAAGGCTATACACAAGTAAAGGATCCATCTTCTCAGGTAAGGCTATACAGAAGTAAAGGATCCATCTTCTCAGGTAAGGCTATACACAAGTAAAGGATCCACCTTCTCAGGTAAGGCTATACAGAAGTAAAGGATCCATCTTCTCAGGTAAGGCTATGCAGAAGTAAAGGATCCACCTTCTCAGGTAAGGCTATACACAAGTAAAGGATCCACCTTCTCAGGTAAGGCTATACACAAGTAAAGGATCCACCTTCTCAGGTAAGGCTATGCAGAAGTAAAGGATCCACCTTCTCAGGTAAGGCTATGCACAAGTAAAGGATCCACCTTCTCAGGTAAGGCTATGCAGAAGTAAAGGATCCACCTTCTCAGGTAAGGCTATACACAAGTAAAGGATCCACCTTCTCAGGTAAGGCTATGCAGAAGTAAAGGATCCACCTTCTCAGGTAAGGCTATACACAAGTAAAGGATCCACCTTCTCAGGTAAGGCTATACACAAGTAAAGGATCCACCTTCTCAGGTAAGGCTATGCAGAAGTAAAGGATCCACCTTCTCAGGTAAGGCTATACACAAGTAAAGGATCCACCTTCTCAGGTAAGGCTATACACAAGTAAAGGATCCACCTTCTCAGGTAAGGCTATACAGAAGTAAAGGATCCATCTTCTCAGGTAAGGCTATACACAAGTAAAGGATCCATCTTCTCAGGTAAGGCTATGCAGAAGTAAAGGATCCATCTTCTCAGGTAAGGCTATACACAAGTAAAGGATCCATCTTCTCAGGTAAGGCTATGCAGAAGTAAAGGATCCATCTTCTCAGGTAAGGCTATACACAAGTAAAGGATCCACCTTCTCAGGTAAGGCTATGCAGAAGTAAAGGATCCACCTTCTCAGGTAAGGCTATACAGAAGTAAAGGATCCATCTTCTCAGGTAAGGCTATACACAAGTAAAGGATCCACCTTCTCAGGTAAGGCTATACAGAAGTAAAGGATCCACCTTCTCAGGTAAGGCTATACACAAGTAAAGGATCCATCTTCTCAGGTAAGGCTATACACAAGTAAAGGATCCACCTTCTCAGGTAAGGCTATGCAGAAGTAAAGGATCCACCTTCTCAGGTAAGGCTATACACAAGTAAAGGATCCACCTTCTCAGGTAAGGCTATACACAAGTAAAGGATCCACCTTCTCAGGTAAGGCTATGCAGAAGTAAAGGATCCACCTTCTCAGGTAAGGCTATACACAAGTAAAGGATCCACCTTCTCAGGTAAGGCTATGCAGAAGTAAAGGATCCACCTTCTCAGGTAAGGCTATACACAAGTAAAGGATCCACCTTCTCAGGTAAGGCTATACAGAAGTAAAGGATCCACCTTCTCAGGTAAGGCTATACACAAGTAAAGGATCCACCTTCTCAGGTAAGGCTATACAGAAGTAAAGGATCCACCTTCTCAGGTAAGGCTATGCACAAGTAAAGGATCCACCTTCTCAGGTAAGGCTATGCAGAAGTAAAGGATCCACCTTCTCAGGTAAGGCTATACAGAAGTAAAGGATCCACCTTCTCAGGTAAGGCTATGCACAAGTAAAGGATCCACCTTCTCAGGTAAGGCTATGCAGAAGTAAAGGATCCACCTTCTCAGGTAAGGCTATACACAAGTAAAGGATCCACCTTCTCAGGTAAGGCTATGCAGAAGTAAAGGATCCATCTTCTCAGGTAAGGCTATGCAGAAGTAAAGGATCCACCTTCTCAGGTAAGGCTATACACAAGTAAAGGATCCACCTTCTCAGGTAAGGCTATACACAAGTAAAGGATCCATCTTCTCAGGTAAGGCTATGCAGAAGTAAAGGATCCATCTTCTCAGGTAAGGCTATACACAAGTAAAGGATCCACCTTCTCAGGTAAGGCTATACAGAAGTAAAGGATCCACCTTCTCAGGTAAGGCTATACACAAGTAAAGGATCCACCTTCTCAGGTAAGGCTATACACAAGTAAAGGATCCATCTTCTCAGGTAAGGCTATGCAGAAGTAAAGGATCCATCTTCTCAGGTAAGGCTATACACAAGTAAAGGATCCACCTTCTCAGGTAAGGCTATACAGAAGTAAAGGATCCATCTTCTCAGGTAAGGCTATGCAGAAGTAAAGGATCCACCTTCTCAGGTAAGGCTATGCAGAAGTAAAGGATCCACCTTCTCAGGTAAGGCTATGCAGAAGTAAAGGATCCACCTTCTCAGGTAAGGCTATGCAGAAGTAAAGGATCCACCTTCTCAGGTAAGGCTATACACAAGTAAAGGATCCACCTTCTCAGGTAAGGCTATACACAAGTAAAGGATCCACCTTCTCAGGTAAGGCTATACACAAGTAAAGGATCCACCTTCTCAGGTAAGGCTATGCAGAAGTAAAGGATCCACCTTCTCAGGTAAGGCTATGCAGAAGTAAAGGATCCACCTTCTCAGGTAAGGCTATGCAGAAGTAAAGGATCCACCTTCTCAGGTAAGGCTATACACAAGTAAAGGATCCACCTTCTCAGGTAAGGCTATACACAAGTAAAGGATCCACCTTCTCAGGTAAGGCTATACACAAGTAAAGGATCCACCTTCTCAGGTAAGGCTATACACAAGTAAAGGATCCACCTTCTCAGGTAAGGCTATACACAAGTAAAGGATCCACCTTCTCAGGTAAGGCTATGCAGAAGTAAAGGATCCACCTTCTCAGGTAAGGCTATACAGAAGTAAAGGATCCACCTTCTCAGGTAAGGCTATACAGAAGTAAAGGATCCACCTTCTCAGGTAAGGCTATGCACAAGTAAAGGATCCACCTTCTCAGGTAAGGCTATGCAGAAGTAAAGGATCCACCTTCTCAGGTAAGGCTATGCACAAGTAAAGGATCCACCTTCTCAGGTAAGGCTATGCAGAAGTAAAGGATCCACCTTCTCAGGTAAGGCTATACACAAGTAAAGGATCCACCTTCTCAGGTAAGGCTATACAGAAGTAAAGGATCCACCTTCTCAGGTAAGGCTATACAGAAGTAAAGGATCCACCTTCTCAGGTAAGGCTATACACAAGTAAAGGATCCACCTTCTCAGGTAAGGCTATACAGAAGTAAAGGATCCACCTTCTCAGGTAAGGCTATACACAAGTAAAGGATCCATCTTCTCAGGTAAGGCTATGCAGAAGTAAAGGATCCATCTTCTCAGGTAAGGCTATACAGAAGTAAAGGATCCACCTTCTCAGGTAAGGCTATACAGAAGTAAAGGATCCACCTTCTCAGGTAAGGCTATGCAGAAGTAAAGGATCCACCTTCTCAGGTAAGGCTATACACAAGTAAAGGATCCACCTTCTCAGGTAAGGCTATGCAGAAGTAAAGGATCCATCTTCTCAGGTAAGGCTATACACAAGTAAAGGATCCACCTTCTCAGGTAAGGCTATGCAGAAGTAAAGGATCCACCTTCTCAGGTAAGGCTATACACAAGTAAAGGATCCACCTTCTCAGGTAAGGCTATACACAAGTAAAGGATCCACCTTCTCAGGTAAGGCTATGCAGAAGTAAAGGATCCACCTTCTCAGGTAAGGCTATACACAAGTAAAGGATCCACCTTCTCAGGTAAGGCTATACACAAGTAAAGGATCCACCTTCTCAGGTAAGGCTATGCAGAAGTAAAGGATCCACCTTCTCAGGTAAGGCTATACACAAGTAAAGGATCCACCTTCTCAGGTAAGGCTATACAGAAGTAAAGGATCCACCTTCTCAGGTAAGGCTATACAGAAGTAAAGGATCCACCTTCTCAGGTAAGGCTATACACAAGTAAAGGATCCACCTTCTCAGGTAAGGCTATGCAGAAGTAAAGGATCCACCTTCTCAGGTAAGGCTATACACAAGTAAAGGATCCACCTTCTCAGGTAAGGCTATACAGAAGTAAAGGATCCACCTTCTCAGGTAAGGCTATACACAAGTAAAGGATCCACCTTCTCAGGTAAGGCTATACAGAAGTAAAGGATCCACCTTCTCAGGTAAGGCTATACACAAGTAAAGGATCCACCTTCTCAGGTAAGGCTATACAGAAGTAAAGGATCCACCTTCTCAGGTAAGGCTATACAGAAGTAAAGGATCCACCTTCTCAGGTAAGGCTATACACAAGTAAAGGATCCACCTTCTCAGGTAAGGCTATACAGAAGTAAAGGATCCACCTTCTCAGGTAAGGCTATACAGAAGTAAAGGATCCACCTTCTCAGGTAAGGCTATACACAAGTAAAGGATCCACCTTCTCAGGTAAGGCTATACAGAAGTAAAGGATCCACCTTCTCAGGTAAGGCTATACACAAGTAAAGGATCCACCTTCTCAGGTAAGGCTATACAGAAGTAAAGGATCCACCTTCTCAGGTAAGGCTATACACAAGTAAAGGATCCACCTTCTCAGGTAAGGCTATACACAAGTAAAGGATCCACCTTCTCAGGTAAGGCTATACAGAAGTAAAGGATCCACCTTCTCAGGTAAGGCTATACAGAAGTAAAGGATCCACCTTCTCAGGTAAGGCTATACACAAGTAAAGGATCCACCTTCTCAGGTAAGGCTATACAGAAGTAAAGGATCCACCTTCTCAGGTAAGGCTATACAGAAGTAAAGGATCCACCTTCTCAGGTAAGGCTATACACAAGTAAAGGATCCACCTTCTCAGGTAAGGCTATGCAGAAGTAAAGGATCCACCTTCTCAGGTAAGGCTATACACAAGTAAAGGATCCACCTTCTCAGGTAAGGCTATACACAAGTAAAGGATCCACCTTCTCAGGTAAGGCTATACAGAAGTAAAGGATCCACCTTCTCAGGTAAGGCTATACACAAGTAAAGGATCCACCTTCTCAGGTAAGGCTATGCAGAAGTAAAGGATCCACCTTCTCAGGTAAGGCTATACACAAGTAAAGGATCCACCTTCTCAGGTAAGGCTATACACAAGTAAAGGATCCACCTTCTCAGGTAAGGCTATACAGAAGTAAAGGATCCACCTTCTCAGGTAAGGCTATACAGAAGTAAAGGATCCACCTTCTCAGGTAAGGCTATACACAAGTAAAGGATCCACCTTCTCAGGTAAGGCTATACACAAGTAAAGGATCCACCTTCTCAGGTAAGGCTATACAGAAGTAAAGGATCCACCTTCTCAGGTAAGGCTATACACAAGTAAAGGATCCACCTTCTCAGGTAAGGCTATACACAAGTAAAGGATCCACCTTCTCAGGTAAGGCTATACAGAAGTAAAGGATCCACCTTCTCAGGTAAGGCTATACACAAGTAAAGGATCCACCTTCTCAGGTAAGGCTATACAGAAGTAAAGGATCCACCTTCTCAGGTAAGGCTATACAGAAGTAAAGGATCCACCTTCTCAGGTAAGGCTATACAGAAGTAAAGGATCCACCTTCTCAGGTAAGGCTATACACAAGTAAAGGATCCACCTTCTCAGGTAAGGCTATGCAGAAGTAAAGGATCCACCTTCTCAGGTAAGGCTATACACAAGTAAAGGATCCACCTTCTCAGGTAAGGCTATACACAAGTAAAGGATCCACCTTCTCAGGTAAGGCTATACACAAGTAAAGGATCCACCTTCTCAGGTAAGGCTATACACAAGTAAAGGATCCACCTTCTCAGGTAAGGCTATGCAGAAGTAAAGGATCCACCTTCTCAGGTAAGGCTATACAGAAGTAAAGGATCCACCTTCTCAGGTAAGGCTATACAGAAGTAAAGGATCCACCTTCTCAGGTAAGGCTATACACAAGTAAAGGATCCACCTTCTCAGGTAAGGCTATACACAAGTAAAGGATCCACCTTCTCAGGTAAGGCTATACAGAAGTAAAGGATCCACCTTCTCAGGTAAGGCTATACACAAGTAAAGGATCCACCTTCTCAGGTAAGGCTATGCAGAAGTAAAGGATCCACCTTCTCAGGTAAGGCTATACACAAGTAAAGGATCCACCTTCTCAGGTAAGGCTATACAGAAGTAAAGGATCCACCTTCTCAGGTAAGGCTATACAGAAGTAAAGGATCCACCTTCTCAGGTAAGGCTATGCAGAAGTAAAGGATCCACCTTCTCAGGTAAGGCTATGCAGAAGTAAAGGATCCACCTTCTCAGGTAAGGCTATACACAAGTAAAGGATCCACCTTCTCAGGTAAGGCTATGCAGAAGTAAAGGATCCACCTTCTCAGGTAAGGCTATACACAAGTAAAGGATCCACCTTCTCAGGTAAGGCTATACACAAGTAAAGGATCCACCTTCTCAGGTAAGGCTATGCAGAAGTAAAGGATCCACCTTCTCAGGTAAGGCTATACACAAGTAAAGGATCCACCTTCTCAGGTAAGGCTATACACAAGTAAAGGATCCACCTTCTCAGGTAAGGCTATACAGAAGTAAAGGATCCACCTTCTCAGGTAAGGCTATACACAAGTAAAGGATCCACCTTCTCAGGTAAGGCTATACAGAAGTAAAGGATCCACCTTCTCAGGTAAGGCTATACACAAGTAAAGGATCCACCTTCTCAGGTAAGGCTATGCAGAAGTAAAGGATCCACCTTCTCAGGTAAGGCTATACACAAGTAAAGGATCCACCTTCTCAGGTAAGGCTATGCAGAAGTAAAGGATCCACCTTCTCAGGTAAGGCTATACACAAGTAAAGGATCCACCTTCTCAGGTAAGGCTATACAGAAGTAAAGGATCCACCTTCTCAGGTAAGGCTATACACAAGTAAAGGATCCACCTTCTCAGGTAAGGCTATACACAAGTAAAGGATCCACCTTCTCAGGTAAGGCTATACACAAGTAAAGGATCCACCTTCTCAGGTAAGGCTATACAGAAGTAAAGGATCCACCTTCTCAGGTAAGGCTATACACAAGTAAAGGATCCACCTTCTCAGGTAAGGCTATACAGAAGTAAAGGATCCACCTTCTCAGGTAAGGCTATACACAAGTAAAGGATCCACCTTCTCAGGTTAGGATACTGGCAGTTTAATGCTAGCGCATCTTCATTCCGTGGGGAGTACATCAACCTCAAGCTGACTCAGAGCCGCTATGAGGATTCATCGCTTCAGTGCTTTCACTGACCTCGCAGGTAACCGATTTTATCCCTGGGTGGTAAATGTCTTGCTTGCCTTTCCTGCGTGTTTTGCTGAACGAACTCACATTCTTGTGTTTCAGAGCTACACGTAAATGATAATTCTGTGATCTCACCTTAATTGTGGGGTTCTTCTGTAATGTCCATTCCTTACTCACATCATCTGACATCTGGTGAGTTACACGTTTCAATTTCCTACAGCTCTTTGCTTACTCCATTACACACCTATTCTACACAACGTATCATTGTTGTTGGTGCAGTACGCACTTTATATCATAGACAAGTTATAAGGAATGGTAAGTTCCTGTAAATACTGTCTTTTTACTTTGGCCCGTCGTAGACGTTGAACCAAAGCTAATGAAGACAATGAGTTACAGCCAGTATAACATTGTCACATTGTTAAGATATTTAAATAAACCGCAGTTTATATCAATAGTTATTGGCACAACAATTATTAGAATGAGTTGAGAGAGAGAGAGAGAGAGAGAGAGAGGGAGAGAGAGAGAGAGAGAGAGAGAGAGAGAGAGAGGGAGAGAGAGAGAGAGAGAGAAACAGAGAGAAACAGAGAGAGATAAAGAGAGATAAAGAGAGAGAGAGAGAAAGAAAGAGAGAGAGAGATGTACAACAGTCACTTGAGAGCTAAGTCGTTCTACAGTTCATGTCACACCATCTCAATATTTTAATAAAGTTTTCATTTGACTTAATATGACCCACGGCTTCAACCCACTTCAAATCACGTTGTAATCCATGTACATACATGTATGTACCTGTGCTGCTATTGCACCGTATCTCGCGCCTGAAAATACGTTCAACAACGCCTAACAAACGCTGTTGTTGCACTAGAATGTTGATCCAATGCTTATTTCCATGCACAGTCTGAGTTTCTGTGATACTGGGGACAGCACTCCCGAGCGCAGAGCTTATGAACTGGAAGGTATACAGTCAATAACTTTTTTAACTCTAAAAAGTTTATTGAAATATTGATGAATCTGGGCATACACAAAGAACACAGTTTATTTGCTGCCTCGCCCACCTACAGCAGTCTAATGTTCTGGTTTAAATTTATATCACTTATGTCAGTTGCTGTTGATTAGTGATACATGAGGATGGAACATCTCTCAGTACATCGTCTCTTTTTCTGTGACCTCTTTGGTGAACTTTTTTGCCATTTAAAATTCTCATTATCTATACACAAAAGATATATGCACAGAGCTCAAACTGAATGATAGGAACGAAAAGCATGAAGTCGGTAATTTGTGCACGTGATAACAATAACAAGGGGGGGAAAGTAACAGGAAGAATGCATAACTGCTATGCAGGAGACGCAGTGGGGGACAGTGACAGAAATGAGGTCACGACTATGGGCTCTCGGTACATTTTCTCTTAGTTTCTCTCGCTCCATTTTTCAAATCAGAGCTCCTCGATGTCATCTCGCCAGCTGGAACTGCCGGCTGCTGGGCTTTCAGGGTGTAGTCATCCCAGCCTGGGGCGGCCCTCATAAGCAGCCACAGAAGCTACCGCATAGGATGCTCTGCACGTACGAATTGAACAAACACAAAATAATCATAAGTGTGCGCCAATGAGATGCATGCAGCTCGGATTCCGCCCGAGTTTCACAGTCTTTCTCCTTCTCTTTCTGTCTTCCATGTCTCCCTTCCATCCTCCAGCGTGGTGCTGACTCGTCGCTTTGATTTTTGTATTTCATTTACGTATTCATTCATTTTAAAAACGTAATTCTGTTTCCACGACAACGCGTGATCGGTCCTCCCGAATTTTTTTCTCTCGGTTGCATTTGATGATGTTCATATTGTAGTGTCATGATAAAGTATTCTAAAAGCCCTTCAAAATGATATCTACATTATTATGATTTGTGCAGTGGTTGCTGAGTTTTGACAATTTTAACACGTTCGTATCCATAAAGAGCTTTTAAAGAAAATGGCTTTTCAAGTTTGAGCTTCATTTTGCATAGCAACCCCCATTCTGTGAACCCGAGTCAGTAGTGACTCTGGCACAGTTCGCAAAGAATGAGTAATAGATTTGATCCTTCGCATTACAGTACTGCGCCAAAAGTAGTTCGTTCTGATACTATTTTTTTCTCCACTTTTTACAGACATAATTCAGATGTCAAAACTTGTTTCCATTTCAACACAAACATTTTACTTTACCAAAGAAACGCTTGTTAATTGCCTCAACAAAAGTAAGTTATGAGTATCGTGCGAAATAGTCTTAGAACTACTTAAACGGCATATGTAAAGGAGCAGATCGGCTATCTCTCAAGCCTCTCGTGTGACCCTCATTTGAATTTTTTGGACGAAATCCTTCCATCACGTGATGTCAACTGTGCTAGAGACTGTTTCGCCGGCAGGCGAAGGGCGCGTTTGTTTGGCCCAAAATCTCGAGATAATCGCGAGGGCTAGGCGTTGCCTACGTTCCTCGCTCATAAGGACGCACTCGCCGTGAAGGCGGGAGGTCGAGGGAGGTCCGGAGCTCCCTCAATTGGTGTGTTCTATGAAGTGAAAAACGGATGTGATATCTGAATTGTCAGTTATTTCGTCTATCGGCAATTTCTTCACCAACTCTGGCGCCAGGACGCAGTCATGTTCTTCCGTCTCGCGAGATGATTGGCCGTTTTTCTAGCTGCAGGAGCGTCTCTCTCGCCCTCTACTAGCCATTCAGGGAGAATCGCGAGATTTGTGCCAAACAAATGCGCCCGAAGTCTCTAGTGGACTAGAATGAGCAACCCCTTGCATGTAATTAATCTACGTCAATGACATGGCACAGAGTCAATTCTTACACACATCCCTCAAAGCCAATGAAAATGAGCTACGCGTTTAGATTAGAGCCCATGGTGTGTAACCAGACCATATACTAGTCCGATCTGTTCTCGAGTACAACAGAAGCGATGTAATGATGAGTACTGTTACACAATCAGACGAAGATTTTTCCGCACTGAAATTGCAGAGCGTCTAAAGGCATAAAAACACACCCCACAACAACACTTAGTGGTAGATTTAAAATATAAAACTCTTGGAGTATACGTAAGAATGGTTCAGCTTTCTGAATAGAGTTTAATCTCAAAATCGCTGGAGTGACGGATGAATTTTCGGTTCTCTCGATTTGAACAGTGTCCAAGAGACTCAGTTTGGAAAGACCAATCTTATTTGTCTTTGTTTTTGAATTCCCCTCCCCTTCCCCCCCCCCCCCCCCTCCTCAACACACTCTCTCCCTCCCTCCCACCCCACTCTCTCTCTCTCTCTCTCTCTCTCTCTCTCTCTCTCTCTCTCTCTCTCTCTCTCTCTCTCTCTCTCTCCCTCTCTCTGTCGCTCTCTCTCTCTCTCTGTCGCTCTCTGTCTCTCTCTCTGTATGTCTGTCTCTCTCTCTTTGTCTCTCTCTCTGTCTCTCTCTCTCTCTCTCTCTCTCTCTCGCTCTCTCTCTCTCTCTCGCTGTCGTAATGTATGTTGTACATCAAGCGCCGTCGGACTCCTCCTCTGGGCATCGTTTACCTGCACACAAGAATGGTGAACATCTTTGATGTTCTGGAAATGCTGGAAATGTTTATTCTTGGTCCTCCATGCTTCCCTTTCATCTGCAGACACTCGAGCGGAGCGGAATGCTCTGGCCAAGACTGCCTACCCCAGACTGAGAGGCTACTGCTCCGAGATGGGCCTGGACTTCCAGGTGGTGGACTTGAGGTGGGGCTTAGTGGACAACGCCCAGAATGACCACAGCACTGAGGACATTTGTCTGCAGGAAGTGGCCAACTGTCGGCAACTCTCGCTCGGACCCAACTTCGTGGTAGGTGGAAATAATAGTTATGGGAATTATGTTTCATGTTTGTATTTAATTTCGCGGGAACTGGGAATGGGAATCAAGAGGCACGTTGAGGAAGGTGGTGGTGGTGTTTGTGGTGGTGTTTGTGGTGGTGGTGATAGTGTTGTTGTTGTTGTTGTTATTGGTGGTGGTGGTGGTGGTTGTTGTGGTGGTGGTGGTAGTGGTGGTGATGGTGGTGGTGGTGGTGGTGATGATGACGGTTGTGATGGTGATAGTGATGGTGGTGGTGATGGTGGTGGTGGTGGTGGCAAGAATTCTTTAAGAAATCACAATGAATTATACAAATCATTAATGAGATATGCTTCGTAAATGATGGTGGTAGTGGTGATGGTGGCTGTGGTATTTTTTTTAAAGAGAGGGTGATGATGCTGTTGACATTTCATCATCATCATCATCATCATCAGCAGCAGCAGCAGCAGCATTCCCTCCTCCTCTTCACGGCACAACGGTGCCTGGTCAATGGCTGTGACTGGTGTCCTGCAGAGCTTCCTGTCACACCGCTACGGCAGCCGCCCCCCGCCCCTCAGGGTGGAGGTGGGGGAGATGGAGGTGCTGTGTGCCGAGGCCAAGGCGCTGTCCCTGCCTGATAAGGAGCTTCTCCACACCTGGTACCGCGTGGACAGCAACGCCGTGCCCCCCATCTTCCTGCTGCAGGTGGGCCTGGGCTCTGAGGGGAAGAGAGGAAGGGTGGATGGATGTACTGACTTGTAAATGAGAAACTGCTCCTGCTACAAATCGGTCGGACGCGCCCCCCCCCCCCCTTTTTGGGGGGGTCGACGGACAAATTATTTCAATCAGTTCACCTGATTACAGAATGCTTACTACGAAGCGGACCAGTAAACTGAAGACATTTGGTTTATACGCTTGGCTGATAAGCCAATGGTGCGATGCTACCATCTGAGGGATTATGACTGAACGCTATATATATATATATATATATATATATATATATATATATATATATATATATATATATATATCACGCTAGTATTGATATTAGATTCATACAAATTTCTCATAGCAGCCTGTAGGACTTCATGTGCCCCTAACTCATACATGTAGGTTTACTCTCATAGCGGCCTGTAGGACTTTATGCGCATCTAACTCACGCATGTATGTATAACATTCGGATCAGACTGCATCATTATGTCTCACTCCACTCGTTCTACAGCCTGTACGGTCTCAGTTCACGTTCTACGCGGACTTCTCTCCTGGCTGCGACGAGCTAAGAAAGCGAGACACCGAGGCCTGGCTCTCTGCCTCAGATAGACTGGCGGCCGCGTTACGTCAGGCTGCTGACAGCGCCCTCAAGAAAGGGAACATGACGCCCGCAGCCCACCGCAAGTACTTCCTGTCAGGTGCGTCCCCCAGTTACCTCCCTTCGTCAACCAGTCGTGTGTACAACAACGGAACGAATTTTATACGCTGTCTGGCCGTCGTCTTTCTAGATTTTATTGTTTTTAGAAGAGGAGGATGCTAGATAATTAGTTGATTTCATGTTGAGCCCCTTTCAAGATCAGCTCAAGAACTGCGTACAGTATTGTAACTCTTGGAGCAGATCGGACAAAGAGGTCAAAGTTGCGTCAAAGGCCCTTGAGGGTTTTTCCACCAAAGGACTGTGTCATGTACAAGGGAGAAATCAAAGTAATGCTTTGATATGAGAATGTATTCATAGAATAAACCATTCCTCTGGAAGTAAGCTAGCTTAAGATTGCAATGCTTCTAGTGAAATGAAATGTATATTGTGTTAATGTGTCTATCTCATCTGTCAATGTATATCATGATCATGATGATAATTATCATCATGATGATAATCATAATCATCATGATCATCATCCTCTCATCATTGCCAACCACCACCGACACCTCCTCCTCCTCCTCCTCCTCCTCCTCCTCCTCCTCCTCCTCCTCCTCCTCCTCCTCCTCCTCCTCCTCCTCCCTCCTCCTCCTCCTCCTCCTCCTCCTCCTCCTCCTCCTCCTCCTCCTCCTCCTCCTCCTCCTCCTCCTCCTCCTCCTCCTCCTTCTCCTCCTAATCATAATCATCATGATCATCATCCCCTCATCATTGCCAACCACCACCGACACCTCCTCCTCCTTCTCCTCCTCCTCCTCCTCCTCCTCCTCCTCCTCCTCCTCCTCCTCCTCCTCCTCCTCCTCCTCCTCCTCCTCCTCCTCCTCCTCCTCCTTCTCCTCCTCTTCCTCCTCCTCCTTCTCCTCCTTCTCCTCCTTCTCTTCGTCGACGTCATCGTTGTCATCATCATCGTCGTCGTCGTCTTCATCATCATCGTCGTCGTCTTTATCGCCATCGGCGTGGTCTTTGTCGCCATCGTAATCGTTATAGTCAGCACTGTCACTTTTGCCATCGTTGTTTGCTTCGGTGCCGTCCTCAGTGACGGAGCAGGAAGTGGAGGCGGGCATCTTGCAGGCCTCCAAACCACGTGACCACTGTCTGCTATACCAGCGTGACATCCGGGGCCTGGAGGGGACCTCCCTCACTGACAAGATGGCGCCGAAGTACGTGGAGACCACTTCCGTCAACGGCAAGGTGCGACTGCCTCAATGTCACGTGATGCTGACTCGTCGCTTTCGTGTGCACACCGGTGGAGAAAATAGGTGTTTATTGTAGAGATGTCTTGCAGAAGGTGATGGCTTTAAATGAAAAATAAGTCACTGGCATGCCTGCATAACAGCTTGTTTTCCCCCATCTCATCGATCCAATCAATTTCTTCATTAACTCCGCTCCTTTCTTACTCATAGTTATTGATTGACGCGAAGAAACTTCGATGGGAGTTGGTTTTGAATAGCAGTTATCTTCTGCGTGTCACTTATTGTTCCCTTCTTCTTTCTGCTGTCGGTGGACATGATGATGCAGAAACTGTGGTGGGATTTGCACTTGTGAAAGAGTCATCTATATATTTGCATGTGTAACAGCCTAATTATCAACACACCAGTCCTATTTATGTCTTCACTATTTTCTATCTTTTTCTTTCGTCAGCTGTCTATGGCTCTGAAGGTGGGAAGGGCGTTGCCTTTGAAAACACAACGTGACTTTCGAATCAGGGCATACCTGCCAAAGTGTTTTAGTACGAAGCATCTGATTGGCTGACCGACGGCATCACCTGACTGGAATAGAGCCTGATTTTCGTAACGGTTGATAACCACTGGCATCATTCGCGTGAAATGTGGGTGTAAACATTCTTAGGCAGCTGTATTAATTTTTTTCTTGATCAAATGATATCATTATCTCTATGAATTTACGTATCAATCTTGACAAACCAATTGAAAAGAACCCTATGGAAGTGCATGATGCCCGGGTTCTAAGGTCTTTCGAAATCTGTCTTTTCCATCACAAATCTTCCATTTACACCTTCTGTAATATAACCCCTCTTCCCTCTTCCTCCTACAGCTGTCGGTGGACCTGGAGGTACAGAAGCTGCGGACTGAGCTGCTGGGCCGCACAGTGCAGTCACGGTTGGGGAATTCAAACAGACGCGTCTACACTGTCTCCTGGATGGCTGGGGGCGTGGATCCCGCCAATTCTGACCACGCCCATTATTTGACCGAGTTCTGCACCAATTTCGTCAATGACGTCATCGCCCTCATTGACCGTGGACGGAACGAGACGAAGAACATCATTCGCACCATAGACTACTACTCCCACTACAACGAGGTACAGACGTATGTACGGTACACATACACGTGATTGGTCCAACTCGTATTGGTTCTCACAATTTTTTATACCCACGACTAAATATTCAATTTTGCATATTTATTTTTGTTCTTCTAAATAGTTAAACCATGTTTCCCTCTGTGTCTCTGTGTGTCTATGTGTGTATCTGTCTATGTGTCTGCCTGCTCGCCCGCCCATCCGCCCGCTCGCCCACCCGTCCGTCCACCTGCCCGCCCGCCCGCCCGCCCGTCCGTCCGTCCGTCCGTCCGTCCGTCCGTTTGTCTATCTGTCTTTCTCTCTGCATGTATTGCTTTATTTTTGTTACCTCTGTAGCTAATATGAAGTCATGTCTATTCCTTGATACAGATCTTGCATCACCTGCACTTCTGCAAGCTCAAATGCGAGATGTTCTGTGGCCAGGAGGACATCTTGGAGCAGGTGAGGGATGACCAGGCACATTGTAAAGTGACGTCCTTAAGAGGACACGTCGACAGTCCGATTTGAAACGGACATAGACATATTTTGATTGGAATGATGGAAATCCCAGCAACCAGGCGTTGCTGCTAACTGGCTGGGTGGGAGTCTGTGTGTAAAAGCGGCTGGATCTGAATTATCTTACCCTGTGCCGATGCCTCCGTAGCCTCGTTGCCTGCTTGGGGTCGGCCCTGGCTAAGCTACTGGAGTAGGCCCCTAAATCCTGGCTTTCAAGGGTCTTATCTGATGAGGGAGGAATCAAGCAACTCCGGCCGTATGTAATACTAACTGTCAAATCATTAAAGCAGGCTCTGAATCACGGAACCTAATCGCATCACGCAAAGGCTGACAGGTCGAGCCACCACGCCAAGTCCCGATGTCACTTGCAGTCAACGATGTCAAGGTACTTTCGCACGGAAAGCGGTTTATGATTGGTCTCGACTGCTGTTTCCCAGGTGCGGAAGTACGTCACCCAGAGCACGTCTCGCACTCCTCTCGTCATCCACGCCGAGTCCGGAGCAGGCAAGACTTCCGTCATGGCCATGGTCATGTCCAGACTGAGGACGTGGATCAAGGGAGACTACACTGGCGTCATCAGGTGGGAATCCACTGACGAGTCATCTCCCTTCGTACCTTTGCGGTTTTCATACCTTTATCTCGCCCGCGTCCATCGCCTTTACTTCCTTCCTCTCCTCTGCTCTGTGTGTGTGTGTGTGTGTGTGTGTGTGTGTGTGTGTGTGTGTGTGTGTGTGTGTGTGTGTGTGTGTGTGTGTGTGTGTGTGTGCTCTTGTGTGTGTGTGTGTGTGTGTGTGTGTGTGTGTGTGTGTGAGTGCGTGTTTGTGTTTGTGTGTGCTTGTGTGTGTGTGTGTGTGTGTGTGTGTGTGTGTTTGAGAGAGAGAGAGAGAGAGAGAGAGAGAGAGAGAGAGAGAGAGAGAGAGAGAGAGAGAGAGAGAGTCCGTGGAAAGTACCGTCTGTTGAGGTTGGGAACTACTGGGAAAAGTTGTATCCATTCTTTGTACATTTTTAGTTTTAAAATGACAGGTCTGGAGGGAGGAAAAGCAGAAGAAGGATGACAATGAGCAGGAGGAACTGGATGAACGCAGACTTGACAGACTGCAGTTAACGAAGGAAAGAGAAAGATGTTCTGAACAAATGTATGCGCAGTTGCAGAACAGGAAATAGTAGGTCACAAAGGGTAACGCATTGACTTCTTCGAAACCGAATCCAGCGAAAGCTACGTAAAGTGGGATGTGAAGTGTTCGAGTCAATAGTATCACGAAAAACATCAAAACTGGTACAAGAATTATATAAATCGGAATACATGTATTCAAAATGAAGTTATTGCAGAATGTGTCGAGAACGTACAAACCTATCGTTTTGAGAAAACGGCAGTAGACGTTGACAGAGGCAGTGAGTGTAAATAATCCCGACCATCAAGGGTAGAATTGGTCTTACACTGATATTTTACAACAGAATTAAATGTGAGTGGACTGCAGAGCAAGCCTGGACAAGATTTATGATCTCAGAATTGTATCATGCCCCAGTTACGATGCCGTGGGAGATTTCAAACTTTGTTTCCACCAACGGAAAACCAGTGCTTTTCGGACCACACGGAACATTTAACACTTCTCCAAAATCGTAATCATCTTTACATTGGATACTAAAGGAAATGCTAGAAAAAATTATCGCAGTAGGTAAAAATAGCTAAAAGTCACTTTCGACGTAAATCAGACCTGACACTTTACTTGCGTTTTCCGGCATTTTGTTCCTGCGACTCTATGCGCCATTTCCAGGACTAGGTCACAAATACTCTCTCGCCAGTGACAATCCGGCTGACACCAACCGATATCTATAACCCGTATCTTTAAGAAGTGTTTCTGCTCTTGCTGTAATTATGACATATATGGGGGAAAAGGTAACTG
>JAWQFJ010030820.1:25000-27500 GCA_034096865.1 Theodoxus fluviatilis | reverse complement strand
GTGATGTATTTAGTCAATGCGGTGATATAGCTATATCCTTAGGGTGACAGGTCTGTGTTGCCAAATACTGAAGTCTTCAGTTAGGTCTACAGGTCAGAGTTGCTTGATTATCAATTATTCTGTGATTTATAGAGTCAATGCAGAAGGACTGCTACGTGTGTCTCTAGTGAGGTATAAGTCAGTGTTGCAAACTTACGGAGTCGTCACTGTGGTTTACAAGTTAGTGAAGTAAAAAAAAGTGAATTTATGTGGTTTGGGATTTGTTAGAGCAGTTCATGACAAAGTTTGCGTGATTGGTATGAGCTTTTATCAAAGGAAAATACTTCAGACAATGAATAAAATAACATACCATGTAGATCAAAGATACCATTTTCCGCAGTCTCTTGCTGACTACACAAAGGGTTCTTCAATTCTGATATCCTTCTCAATGTCAAACTTTACAAACAAGTGTTTTTCCACCGTCCATTAATTGACATAGATCATGAGATGACGTGCTTGTCTACATATAATGTTTTACATATATTTCCGAAACAGACACTGAAATCACATAAAAGCTTACACCAAAAAAAGGAATGTTTTGTAAAGTAATGAGAGCAATGAAAGACACGATGAAATTCACACAAATCTTGGAAGGTTTGCTTGTGTTCACAGAAAATATTTACTCCATTTGAAATGGAGTGAGAGAAAATCCATTCTTTGCTTAACCTCGTGCAAATTTTCAGGGTGTATCGTCTCTAACATGTTCCGGTGTATTTCTGTCAGGGTTTGACTTGAGCCATTGCCTGATTGCCCAGGGCAATCAAACGCTCTCTTCAAACAAGGAAAAGTCGATCTAAACTTGCCTGAACGGGCAACCACATTTTCCTCCGATTTGTTTTAGAGTAGAAGCATACAACGGCCTGAAAACTCTTTCGGCGCAAAATTGGCACGGCTGTGCAGGCAGCCTCCAAACCGCCTGTGCTCGTTTTCCTGACCCTCATATTAATACTGTACACATGTTCAATGCTGAACACATTGAAAAAGTACGAGACGCTGATATGTATTTGACTGGTGTGATTACTGTGGTGAAGCAGTGGATTTTGCTTTCTGGCAAGTGAATTTCAATCTCATTGCCTGAACGGGCAAGTGGTTTTTGAGAAGTTATGTCGGATTCTGACTGCTGCTCCACAGCTGTGTACATGTACTACCTCTCTCTAGGTACCACGACCCCCCCGTGCCAGGCACTGTACGCATCCCCCCAGTACTGTGGGCGCGCATCCGCTACGACATCAAGGAATACCTGGTGGAGCGTCTGTCCCAGAGGAAGACAACTCTGCACTGGTACCACAGGCAGTTTCTGGAGACGGCAACTGAGCGCTACGCTGCAGGGAACATGGGTGTCCAGCTTCACAAGAAACTCTATCTGTTCTTCCAGCCTGAAGATGGCATTCGAAGGGAGATAACTCTTGCAATGAGGAAACTTACCGTCCCTGACGCAGACCGCCAGGTACGAATCGTAGACCTGTAGAAAGGTAACTAACTGTTCTTTGGTTCTTTGGTCACTATATCACACCTGCATTTGTGTCACCTCTCTACTGTCTGTAACCATTGTCTTTCTTTTTATTTTTATGAATTTATGAATATATTTATGTGTCTGCATTTGGTTTTCTCTGTGTTTTCCAATATCTCTCTCTCTCGCTCTCTCTCGCTTTCTCTCGCTCTCTCTCGCTCTCTCTATCTCTCTCTCTCTCTCTCTCTCTCTCTCACTCACTCACTCACTCACACACACACACACACACACACACACACACACACACACATACACACACACACATACACATGCATCTCTCTATTTCTAAGTTTGTCATTTTTACCTGCTATAAAGGAAAACGTTTTCCCCTTGTTTTGCAATTACTCGATTACATGCACGAAAGCGATAGCTGTCAAACGTTGTCAATGAAAAGTCTCTGCCAATAATTTACGGAGACATTATCTTCATGGTGGCACAGAAAAAAATCAACTCTTGGCACATCTGTCTTCCTGCCATCAGGTGGCGCTTCAGCCCCTTAACTCACAGAACACGCGCAAACTGGAGTGCATGATCTACCACTCCCAGAGGGCAACACGAGAGATCGGACCGGAAGTCATCAAGAGTCACATGTACTGCAACTTGCGTTTTCTCCATGCCATGATTACTGCCTTCTCGGTAGACAAGGTAAGCTTATGTGGTTTTCGCAATGAATGACAAGTCTGCAGACATTACTTTGACAAGGATGTTTCTGACGCTGTATTCACTACGCAAAACTACATGCATGACAATTTCAAGTACCTGAACCGAGCTGCAATGAAGTGAAGTGAAGTGAAGTGAAGCGAAGTGAAGTGAAGTGAAGTGAAGTGAAGTGAAGTGAAGTGAAGTGAAGTGAAGTAACCTTAACTGAACTGAACTGAACTGAACTGGACTAAACTGAACTAAACTGAACTTAAATGAAGGTGAAATGAGTAGAACTGAACTGAACTAGAT
>JAWQFJ010030820.1:12500-22500 GCA_034096865.1 Theodoxus fluviatilis | reverse complement strand
TGATTTAGCATTGTTCCGACCTATATGATCCACTTTTAACGCTGGGACGAAATGAAATATGCAGAGTTTTTTCTTCTTCTGCATTTCTGGTTTTCCTGCATCAAATTCTTAAGATCGCTACAGAGGTTGAGATTGAACTGCGGTAGCGTCGCATGAAAACACTGTTTTTAATGTCTAATTTGGAAGTAAACAGCTCACCGTTCTCTTGAAGACACTTTTTAATGCCCAAAGTGTTGACGCTTCATAAATGTCACTAGAACACCAGAGTTTATGTACTTTCCTCAGGTGGCGGAGTTCGAGCAGAGCAACCCTCTAAGCAAAGCAGACGTCCACAGCATTCTCTGCACGTCTGGTTCATCCCCTACCATCGTCACTTCCGGTTTGCGCATCAGCAAGACGGAACGCATGGGGGTGCTCAGTCTGTGGCAGCCTGGCTCTAGCAAGGCCAAAGCCAACAAGGAAACGTCCACCCTCCAGCCAGACATCCTCGGCCTCGCTGAAGACGAGCAGCACTTCCTCTCCGTCTGCAACAAGGAGGAGAGCGGGAGAGTCGTCATCTACCCGACAGCCAAGCTGGACAATCCTGTCAACCTGGAGATGGAGGGGAAGGTGGGCAGGCTGCTTGTTTCCCAGACGCAGCCTTTCGCCGCGGCCCTTGTTGGCGACAGGTGCGTCAAAGTCATCGATCTCAATGCCAAAGCGGTGACGTCGTCCGCTGCTCATTCAGAGCCGATTGCCGACTTGTTCTTGTCCGTGGAGGAGGACGTACTGGTGGTGGTGGACTCGAAAGGCGTGACTCTCTACTCCCCTCAAGATGGCACTTGCAAGGTAACCATGGAGACTGCGTCCTCGCTCACCTCCGTGACCTTGATGCAAGAACACCTTGTCGCCATGGACGTCAACCAAAGCGTCATGCTGTGCCCACTTGATGAAGTCAGATCCGGGAAGACAACTCCAGCGTTGGGGGAGGCCGGCGAAACTAAGCTGTTCGCAGATCCACTCGTCAGGGCCACAGTGAAGTCGTTCTGTTTGAACCACAACAGCCAAGCGGTCATCGTGGGGTGCGCGGACGGAACCTTGAAGATTTTCTCTCTCTCCTGCATTCTTCTCAATACCATCGACATCGGCCTCAAGGCTGACTTCCTGTACATGGCGGATGGCCAGCTCGTAGTCGCCCATGACAAAGGCGAAGGTCAAGTGAAGGTGAGCCTTCCAGCACGAGGTCGAAAAAGCGTGTATTTTTGGGGGTTTTGTCAATGTAACCTTAAAATCACTTTTCTCAGTTACCCACACAACAGAAAGTCCTGTCTTTTGTGTAGGCTCGTTATGTCAAAATTCAGACCATAAAAATGATTGTTTGCTTTTTCTTGTCTTTTTTTCTTTACGTTTTCCATTGTCTGAATCATTATCATCGACGGCATTTATGTAGAGATACTAACTACCTGTGTTGCAACCAGTCATCACTCAGACAATGCCCGTTACCCCCTGGTACCGCTTAAGCGTTGTGCTGGCTCTTCATTGCAGCCTAGAGATGATGATGATGATGATGATGATGATGATGATGATGATGAGGAGGAGGAGGAGGAGGAGGAGGAGGAGGAGGAGGAGGAGGAGGAGGAGGAGGAGGAGGAGGAGGAGGAGGAGGAGGAGGAGGAGGAGGAGGAGGAGGAGGAGGAGGAGGGGAAGGAGGAGGAAGACGACGAAGTTACCTGCATTCTGTTAGGACAAAAGTCATCGTGATCATGAGTTCCGGCTGAAAGAATTTATCTCACGAGAAATTTAGCGTGTCAAGTAACCGTTTGGACATCGTATCGAAACAACCTCATCATAATTGCCTTTTTATATCATCGAGGTGAAAAATCGCTCTATAAAAACCATTTCCGCTTCATCTCTAATCCAGGTGATTGATCTGAGCGGGGAAGAGAAACCCGTCTCGTTGCCTGACCACGTGATGTCTGTGGCCGTGACGGCTGACAGGAAAAGGCTGGTGGCGCTGTGCAGGGCGGAGAAAAGACTGTCCATCCACCAGGTGGCGCTGGGGACGGGGGTCAGCAAGAAACCCATCACGCTCCCACCCTTGACTTTCGTGGACATCGACGTCACGCTCTGCCCGTCTGAAAGGTGTGACGTCTGCAAGTTGCACTGGTTGTAGTGTGTCTTCTTGCCTTGCCGTAGAATGTAAAAAATATTGACGAGAGAGCGGTAGGGAGGGAGGGGGGAGGGACCGGGAGAGAGAGAGAAAGAGAGAGAGAAAGAGAAAGAGAGAGAGAAAGAGAGAGAGATAGACTTCAGACTTCATACCTCAGACCACTTTATTTCGGCCAAAGATCCATTAAAAGAATAAAAGTTACATGTGTAGTAGTTCAATAAAGACGTGTTAAAAGGGTAACAGTATACATTAGTAGGTTGACACATGTAATACATGCGACCATCAAAGTTAAAAAGATTTGCATTCTAATGAATTTACAGCTGAAGAGTAGTGGATTAATACGTCTGACCATCAAAGTTAAAAAGATTTGCATTCTAATGAATTCACAGCTGAAGAGTAGTGGATTAATACGTCTGATCATCAAAGTTAAAAAGATTTGCATTCTAATGAATTCACAGCTGAAGAGTAGTGGATGAATACGTCTGACCATCAAAATTAAAAAGATTTGCATTCTAATGAATTCACAGCTGAAGAGTAGTGGATGAATACGTCTGATCATCAAAGTTAAAAAGATTTGCATTCTAATGAATTCACAGCTGAAGAGTAGTGGATTAATACGTCTGACCATCAAAGTTAAAAAGATTTGCATTCTAATGAATTCACAGCTGAAGAGTAGTGGATTAATACGTCTGACCATCAAAGTTAAAAAGATTTGCATTCTAATGAATTCACAGCTGAAGAGTAGTGGATTAATACGTCTGACCATCAAAGTTAAAAAGATTTGCATTCTAATGAATTCACAGCTGAAGAGTAGTGGATTAATACGTCTGACCATCAAAGTTAAAAAGATTTGCATTCTAATGAATTCACAGCTGAAGAGTAGTGGATTAATACATCTGACCATCAAAGTTAAAAAGATTTGCATTCTAATGAATTCACAGCTGAAGAGTAGTGGATTAATACGTCTGACCATCAAAGTTAAAAAGATTTGCATTCTAATGAATTCACAGCTGAAGAGTAGTGGATTAATACGTCTGACCATCAAAGTTAAAAAGATTTGCATTCTAATGAATTCACAGCTGAAGAGTAGTGGATTAATACGTCTGACCATCAAAGTTAAAAAGAGTTGCATTCTAATGAATTCACAGCTGAAGAGTAGTGGATTAATACGTCTGACCATCAAAGTTAAAAAGATTTGCATTCTAATGAATTCACAGCTGAAGAGTAGTGGATTAATACGTCTGACCATCAAAGTTAAAAAGATTTGCATTCTAATGAATTCACAGCTGAAAAGTAGTGGATTAATACGTCTGACCATCAAAGTTAAAAAGATTTGCATTCTAATGAATTCACAGCTGAAGAGTAGTGGATTAATACGTCTGACCATCAAAGTTAAAAAGATTTGCATTCTAATGAATTCACAGCTGAAGAGTAGTGGATTAATACGTCTGACCATCAAAGTTAAAAATATTTGCATTCTAATGAATTCACAGCTGAAGAGTAGTGGATTAATACGTCTGACCATTAAAGTTAAAAAGATTTGCATTCTAATGAATTCACAGCTGAAGAGTAGTGGCTGACAACAACAATACTAAAAGTCTGATTTGAATGAAGGTGACAAGAGCAAAGAACGGTCCCAACAGCAATAAACCAAGAAAGCGTCTTATTCATACAGTGACGGTTTTGCTAGGACTTTGATATGTTAGGACAGCAACCCAAAAGGCATTTCCAGTGTGTTTGTTTGAGTGATCGCTGCATTCATACAGGAGTCGGTGTTACATTGGGACGAAAAAGCAGTGTGTAGTTTGGGAAACTGATTTATTACAAGAACTAATTGACTAAACGTTGCATATGATAAGAGCGAACATTAGGTAAAGAAGAAGACCGGAAACACCATTAATTTTGGATCGCTGTCCTAGCATACCATAGTCCTAGAAAACTCACCTCAGTTTTCCTGCACTACTTCTTCTTACAGTTTTCCTGCACTACTTCTTCTTACACTTTCCCTGCACTACTTCTTCTTACAGTTTCCCTGCACTACTTCTTCTTACAGTTTCCCTGCACTACTTCTTCTTACAGTTTCCCTGCACTACTTCTTCTTACAGTTTTCCTGCACTACTTCTTCTTACAGTTTTCCTGCACTACTTCTTCTTACAGTTTTCCTGCACTACTTCTTTTTACAGTTTTCCTGCAATACTTCTTCTTACAGTTTCCATGCACTACTTCTTCTTACAGTTTTCCTGCACTACTTCTTCTTACAGTTTCCCTGCACTACTTCTTCTTACAGTTTTCCTGCACTACTTCTTCTTACAGTTTCCCTGCACTACTTCTTCCTGCAGTTTCCCTGCACTACTTCTTCTTATAGTTTTCCTGCACTACTTCTTCTTACACTTTCCCTGCACTACTTCTTCTTACAGTTTTCCTGCACTACTTCTTCTTACAGTTTCCCTGCACTACTTCTTCTTACAGTTTTCCTGCACTACTTCTTCTTACAGTTTTCCTGCACTACTTCTTCTTACAGTTTCCCTGCACTACTTCTTCTTACACTTTCCCTGCACTACTTCTTCTTACAGTTTTCCTGCACTACTTCTTCTTACAGTTTCCTTGCACTACTTCTTCTTACAGTTTCCCTGCACTACTTCTTCTTACAGTTTTCCTGCACTACTTCTTCTTACAGTTTTCCTGCACTACTTCTTCTTACAGTTTCCCTGCACTACTTCTTCTTACAGTTTTCCTGCACTACTTCTTCTTACAGTTTTCCTGCACTACTTCTTCCTGCAGTTTCCCTGCACTACTTCTTCTTATAGTTTTCCTGCACTACTTCTTCTTACACTTTCCCTGAACTACTTCTTCTTACAGTTTTCCTGCACTACTTCTTCTTACAGTTTCCCTGCACTACTTCTTCTTACAGTTTTCCTGCACTACTTCTTCTTACAGTTTTCCTGCACTACTTCTTCTTACAGTTTCCCTGCACTACTTCTTCTTACAGTTTTCCTGCACTACTTCTTCTTACAGTTTTCCTGCACTACTTCTTCTTACAGTTTCCTTGCACTACTTCTTCTTACAGTTTCCCTGCACTACTTCTTCTTACAGTTTTCCTGCACTACTTCTTCTTACAGTTTTCCTGCACTACTTCTTCTTACAGTTTCCCTGCACTACTTCTTCTTACAGTTTCCCTGCACTACTCCTTACACTTTCCCTGCACTACTTCTTCTTATACTTTCCCTGCACTACTTCTTCTTACAGTTTTCCTGCACCACTTCTTCTTACACTTTCCCTGCACTACATCTTCTTACAATTTTCCTGCACTACTTCTTCTTACAGTTTTCCTGCACTACTTCTTCTTACGGTTTCCCTGCACTACTTCTTCTTACAGTTTTCCTGCACTACTTCTTCTTACAGTTTTCCTGCACTACTTCTTCTTACAGTTTTCCTGCACTACTTCTTCTTACAGTTTTCCTGCACTACTTCTTCTTACAGTTTCCCTGCACTACTCCTTACACTTTCCCTGCACTACTTCTTCTTATACTTTCCCTGCACTACTTCTTCTTACAGTTTTCCTGCACTACTTCTTCTTACAGTTTTCCTGCACTACTTCTTCTTACAGTTTCCCTGCACTACTCCTTACACTTTCCCTGCACTACTTCTTCTTATACTTTCCCTGCACTACTTCTTCTTACACTTTCCCTGCACTACATCTTCTTACAATTTTCCTGCACTACTTCTTCTTACAGTTTTCCTGAACTACTTCTTCTTACAGTTTCCCTGCACTACTCCTTACACTTTCCCTGCACTACTTCTTCTTATACTTTCCCTGCACTACTTCTTCTTACACTTTCCCTGCACTACATCTTCTTATACTTTCCCTGCACTACTTCTTCTTACAGTTTTCCTGCACTACTTCTTCTTACAGTTTTCCTGCACTACTTCTTCTTACAGTTTCCCTGCACTACTCCTTACACTTTCCCTGCACTACTTCTTCTTATACTTTCCCTGCACTACTTCTTCTTACACTTTCCCTGCACTACTTCTTCTTACAATTTTCCTGCACTACTTCTTCTTACAGTTTTCCTGCACTACTTCTTCTTACAGTTTTCCTGCACTACTTCTTCTTACAGTTTTCCTGCACTACTTCTTCTTACAGTTTTCCTGCACTACTTCTTCTTACAGTTTCCCTGCACTACTCCTTACACTTTCCCTGCACTACTTCTTCTTATACTTTCCCTGCACTACTTCTTCTTACAGTTTTCCTGCACTACTTCTTCTTACAGTTTTCCTGCACTACTTCTTCTTACAGTTTTCCTGCACTACTTCTTCTTACAGTTTTCCTGCACCACTTCTTCTTACACTTTCCCTGCACTACATCTTCTTACAATTTTCCTGCACTACTTCTTCTTACAGTTTTCCTGCACTACTTCTTCTTACAGTTTCCCTGCACTACTTCTTCTTACAGTTTTCCTGCACTACTTCTTCTTACACTTTCCCTGCACTACTTCTTCTTACAGTTTCCCTGCACTACTTCTTCTTACAGTTTTCCTGCACTACTTCTTCTTACAGTTTCCCTGCACCACTTCTTCTTACAGTTTCCCTGCACTACTTCTTACAGTTTCCCTGCACTACTTCTTCTTACAGTTTTCCTGCACTACTTCTTCTTACAGTTTCCCTGCACTACTTCTTCTTACAGTTTTCCTGCACTACTTCTTCTTACAGGTACGTGGTGCTGCGGGTGCTGCTGTCGGAGGAGGAGCGGAACGCCATCAAAGCTGCGTGGAAGAAGAACTCATCCAACCACTTGCCCCAGCCCCACCCCTACCTGCTGGCAGCCGTGGACCTGCAGAACGCCACGGGGAACTACCTGCTGTGCTGCAGGCCGCTCACCAAGATCCCCATGCTGGTGGAGGTGGTGGAACCCTTCCTGGGCAACACCGTCGTCTTCTCCACACGCCGCCACTGCTCCTTCTGGGACATCCCCACGGGCAAGGCGGACCAGCAGATGTCCAAGGTCAAGAAGCAGGTGGGTGTGGTGTGGTCAGGTGGGTGTGGTGTGGTCAGGTGGGTGCAGTGTGGTCAGGTAGGTGTGGTGTGGTCAGGTGGGTGTCGTGTAATCAGGTGGGTGTGGTGTGGTCAGGTGGGTGTAGTGTGGTCATGTTGTGTGGTGTGGTCGGGTGGGTGTGGTGTGGTTGGGTGGGTGTGGTGTGGTCGGGTGGGTGTGGTGTGGTCAGGTGGGTGTGGTCGGGTGGGTGTGATCGAGTGGGTGTGGTCGGATGGGTGTGGTCGGGTGGGTGTGGTGTGGTCAGGTGGGTGTGATGTGGTCAGGCAGGTGTGGTGGGGTCAGGCAGGTGTGGTGTAATCAGGTGGTGTGATGTGGTCAGGTTGTGTGGTCATGCCAGTTTGCTGTGATCAGATGGATTTTGATATAGTCGGATGGGTTTGGTGTGTTCAGGTGGGTTGGTGTGGTCAGGTAAGTTTGATGTTTTCAGGTGTGTGTACGTGGTAGTCAGATGGGTTTGGTATTGTCAGGTGGTTTGATGTGTTCAGGGGAGTTTGGTGTGATTAGGTAATGGGATTATGTTAGTCTTCTGTGGTTTGATAGGTTTTTATGTGATGATGAGGATTTTATGTAAAGGGTGGGTTTTGTGTGCTCCCGTGAAATGTGTGTGGTGAGGTGAGTTTTGATGTGGTCAGATGTGTTGGTGTGGTTAGTTCATGTGATCACGCGAGTTTGTTGTGGTTGAATGGGTTTTGGCATGATCAGAAGGGTGTGCTGTAATTGTGATGCCATGGTCAGGTGAGGCGATGTGGCGATATGGGTTTGGGTTTGGTTAGATGGATCACGTGTGGTCAGGCAGGTAGTGTGTGATACGGTTTGCATGTGCTGTTCGTTCAAATAAGTATGAAGGCAGATGGATGAGACGTGTGGCTATGGTGTGGTCAGGTGCGTGCAGCTCAGTGAGGAGGGTTCTGTGTTCTGTGATCAGGTGAGTTTGGTGAAGTCAAATGGGCTTGGTGTAGTCTTCATTAATGGTTTGACGTGATCATAATTAATGGTTTGGAGTGATCATAATTAATGGTTTGGAGTGGTCATAATTAATGGTTTGAAGTGGTCATAATTAATAGTTTGATGTGGTCATAATTAATGGTCTGGAGTGTTCATAATTAATGGTTTGTTGTGGTCATAATTAATGGTTTGGTGTGGTCATAATTAATGGTTTGGGGTGGTCATAATTAATGGTTTGATGTGGTCATAATTAATAGTCTGGAGTGTTCATAATTAATGGTTTGTTGTAGTCATAATTAATGGTTTGGTGTGGTCATAATTAAAGGTTTGGTGTGGTCATAATTAATGGTTTGGTGTGGTCATAATTAATGGTCTGGAGTATTCATAATTAATGGTTTGGTGTGGTCATAATTAATGGTTTAATGTGGTCATAACAATTTGGTGTAGTCATAATTAATGGTTTGGTGTGGAAGTAATTACTGGTTTGGTGTGGTCATAATTAATGGTTTGGTGTGATCATAATTAATGGTTTGGTATGGTTATAATTCATGGTTTGGTGTTGCCGGCTTGATGGAAGGTGCAAGTTAAATGAGTTTTTATATCGGTGGAAAAGTGCAAGATGGAGGTATGGACGGAGAGGTATGGTAATCGCAGTGTGGACGGGAGGAGTAAGTGAGGCTTGGTGTAGTATGCTGACCAGGTGGAATATGACTTCTGTATAAAATATGAAATCGCCACGTGTGTGCGTGCGTATGCGTGTGTGTGTGTATTTGTGTATGTGTGTGTGTCTGTATGTGTATTTGTGTGTGTGTAAGTGTGTTGTGTGTGTGTGTTTGTGTGTGGTGTGTGTGTGTGTCTGTGGATGTATTTGTGTGTGTGTGTATGTGTTGTGTGTGTGTGTGTGTGTGTGTGTGCGTGTGTGTGTGTGTGTGTGTGTGTGCATGTGTGTGTTGTGTGTGTTGTGTGTGTGAGTGCGTGATAATAATGTGTACGCACGCTATTGTTTCTCTACATGGACATCTACAGAGAACCATCACTGTCATCCTCTCTTGTGCATCACTGCCCACTACAGGGCAAGATGTACCGGCCAGACTGGTGTGGTGGAAATAAGTGTGTGGGGGTGAACACCTGCTATGCCCAGACCCAAGGCCACGACTTCCTGGCTGTTGGGTCCCAAGATGGCTACCTCATCGTGTACGGGGCGGAGTCCGGTCTGCCCAGAGGCTTGGCAACCCCCAGCTCTCGCCACAGGGCAGAGGTAAGTAAGAAGCAGAGGTCAGTGCAGGGCAGAGGTCAGTGCAGGGCAGAAGTCAACGCAGGGCAGATCTATAGAGAACATTTTCATGCAGAGGAGAAGTTAGTATGGAACAGAAGTCACACACGAGCAGAGGTCGGATAAGGGTTGAGGACGGGCCTGCGCAGAGGTAAGTATGTGGGTAAGTACGTAAATATGTGCTTGCGGGATAGCGCTGGGCACGTGGGAATAGAAAGGATTGGTGCTAAATAATTTAGGAGCGGTTACGTTACACGAGTACGGGCCATTAGACTCCAATACCCAAAGGATGATAAATGAACACGATCCAGCTTTTGTGCGACGGAGAGATATGTGACTGGTCGGATAGGCTGACAAGAAAAGGTGCACAGATCAGATGAAGGAAATAATTTTTTATCGTCAGACATGCCAAGGTTCATGCAAATATCACTAAAAACACTGGATAAAAAGATAATCAAAAGGATACTTCTATCACAGAGGCCGAACGTTTACCCGATTGCTATGATTGTTTTGTGTGATACTCATTGTACGTGACGCAGGAGATAAGAGTCAAAGTAAGCAGAGTGATGTACTGTTTTAT
>JAWQFJ010030820.1:0-7500 GCA_034096865.1 Theodoxus fluviatilis | reverse complement strand
TTTCATCATTGTCTCACTTGCACCCTCACCTTTCAATGCTTGTCACGACGATCGCTCTAGATTCTGAAACTCGCTCCATCGACAGAAACCAATCACAGCTTTCCCGCCGCTTTCAACTGGTCGTAGCGCTCCACCTGTCGGAAGAAGGGAAGTAACTCTGGGCCGACTGGGGGAGGACGCTCCTCTACCTCGTCCTGCACTTCCCACCTGACAGGACGAGGAGCCAGCTCGGCGTCGATCGTCTGGACGATGTCGGTCCGTTTGATCTTCGTTAGCGTCCGCCGCACGTCCTCGACCTTCGCTCTCGTGTGATGACGTCGCCATCGCGCCAGTGCTTTAGCCGCCAGGGTGCCTAAGGGGTCTCGAGACCCCGTGACACTCAAGTCGCTTATGTCCTGCTCAATAGTCTCCTCGCCCCGAGACGGGAAGAAAGGAAGGTTACGGTAAAGCTTGACCCAGTCCCTGTCGATAGCGGCACTGACCATCCGACACACCTGGTCCAGGGGATCTGGAGACATCAGAGAGAGGGGGTTGGAAACAATGGCGAAAAAGCACCTACGGAGACCTAGATGACCGGAAGGTAGAGGGTGTAGTGCACTGTACACAAGGTCACTGAGGTCAATTTCCTCACAGCTCTTAACTGCAAAATCTACACAAGTCCAACCAGATGCTAATGCAGAGCTAGCTTCTCGTGCACCAGTACATACACGCACACACACGCAAGAACAGCAATCCACGTCAATGGTGTGAGGGTCTGTGGCTCAGTGGCTGCAGCGCTTGGCCAGTGGGGACAAGAGTTCGAAGCTGCGCGGTTCTCAAGAGTTGCATCCTTAATCAAAGTGCTTAACTCACATTGCTTCTCCCCAACCAGAAGTGAAATCGGGTACCTGTGAGGGTAGATTAATCTTTGCATACGGTCATGAGACAGCATCGGGTTCGAATACTACCATGAGAGTGGAGTTGATGCCGGTACCTACCTGTGTGTTTTATCTGTCTGTCACTGTGTTGTCACGTGTCAGTGAAGGATTAAGTAGCACAGTGATCAGGAGGTAAAATGTAAAGCGGTTTGAGATCCAGACATGTGTGATGTAGCTATATAAACCATACATTTACCTTTTACTATGTTAAATATTTCCTCATCATTCATCCAACTAAAACAATTAAAGATTAGCCATGCTTTAAAAAATAGACTTTTTAAAATGATGTGTGCGCGCGTGTGTGTGCGTGAGTGCGCATGTGTGTGCGTGTGTGTGTGTGTGCGTGTGAGCGCGCGCGCGAGCGCGCGTGTGTGTCAATGTGTGAGTGTGTGTGTGTTTGTGTGTGAGATGGGCGGTGGTGGTGATGGCTTCTAACAAGCCATGGCGAGTCTTTCTTACCTAGCAGCCTGGTCTCGCGACGCGCCTTGGACATGCGCAGTCCGACTGGGATTGCGTAATAGAGTTTTTCCACGGCGTCGTTGGCAGTCTTGCACAGCTGTATACGTCGCGCCACCTCCACGGCCTGAAAAGCAAGGAGGACAACTCTGTAGGAGTTTATATGTTTCCTACAGCAGTTCTGATGGTGTATTCATACTAATGCCTTAGGTATCGTTAACGTTTTTATATTATCAAATAAAAGATATGGCTTTGAATGGTGATGTAAACCCCAGGACTAACCTTAGACATAATGCACTTTAGCAGTGTCTAATAGTTGCTAGTCATGAAAACTGCTTTATATCATATGAAAAGATATTGAATAAACGAAACCATTAGAATCAATGAGCAGGACATCAAGATATAATTCTAAAGAAGAAACGAAATATACAGCTTACAAAGCAATAAAAGTAAAACAACCCCCCCCCCTCCCCAAGACAAAACAAACCACAAACATCTCATTTACCACCTATGTCAAACTCTACCAGATATACTTCCTTCTCTACTTATCATATTCACATAAAATCGGACCCCTATTATTACATTCGCGCTGTGTCCAGAACTTCTGATGAATAATTACGACGGAACGTGCAGACGACAAATACCTCGCATGTGCCAGTGGAGGATGCTGACACAAAAACTATTTCTGGACAGCCATGCATTTTCTTACCTGCTCCACTTCCAGATACTCTTTCTCCTGCCGTTTCCGCTCTTTGTCCGTTTCCTTGAGCTCTTGCTTCGTGGCGTCCATCTCCCTGGCGATGCGTTCGAGGGCTGCAGACTTCACATCGATAATGTGCAGCTTGAACTTGACTGCTGCAAGCTGCTTTTGAAATCCTGGAAGCTTTTCCTTGGCAGACTTCAGCTCCAAGGTCAAGGACTCGATGGTCTCCATGGAGACAGACGGCGCGTCGTCCTTGTCCTCCTTCACCTCCTCCGGTTCTTCCGTCCTGCGCAGCATGGTGTTCCGCCGCTTCTCCTTGAACTCTATCTCAAGTTCAAGGTCGCCCACCACGTTTACGAAGTGCACCTGTGAAGTATCATTTTGAACTCTATCTCAAGTTCAAGGTCGCCCACCACGTTTACGAAGTGCACCTGTGAAGTATCATTTAGGATTTCGTTTACGTGTTTCTTAAGACACCATTCTGAAGAGGTTTTATTATATGACATTACTAAGTGCGTTCAGCAATGTCTGTTACTGCACACGATATTTGTGTCAGCATAAACATATAGTTCAATGCATAAAGATGACTAAACTTAAAATCATGATCGCAGACACCCCTTAGATACATCAAATGGAAAATGAACAGCGACTCAAAATCTAGAAGGGTGCTAAAAAAATTAGCATATATTTATGGATAAATATATACTCGTATATAAGATATTTAAAGTGTGTGTCAGCAGACAGGTTACCTCCGCTATTCTCAGTATCTGGTCTTTGTCTCTCAAGTTGATGAGCTCCGTGGTCATCTTGTGGCTCTCCTGCTCCAGTTGGTTCAGCTTGTATGTCTGTGAGTGGTACTTGGTTCGAATCTCCCTCAAGCTCTTTCTTTTCTCCTCCTAAAAGCACAACACCAAAGTAATAGACAAAGATAATTCGCTCTTAAGGCATTTTTGTAAACTCTACAAAATGTAACTTCATACATACATACATACATACATGCATGCATACATGCATGCATACATACATACATACATACATACATACATACATACATACATACATACATACATACATACATACATACATACATACATACATACATACATACATACATACATACATACATACATACATACATACATACATACATACATACATACATACATACATACATACATACATACATACATACATACATACATACATCATACATACATACATACATACATACATACATACATACATACATACATACATACATACATATACATACATACATACATACATACATACATACATACATACATACATACATACATACATACATACATACATACATACATACATACATACATACATACATACATACATACATACATACATACATACATACATACATACATACATACATACATACATACATACATACATACATACATACATGCATGCATGCATGCATACATACATACATACATACATACATACATACATACATACATACATACATACATACATACATACATACATACATACATACATACATACATATAAACCAGTTTTATTCAGGAATTTGCGACAAATATTATGCATACAATATTTGCTATCCTGAAATAGCACGATTTTTCCGACATCACATCTTGCAATACAAGAGCAGGATTTGACTCAACAGGAAGACCAATGGACAGTTGTTCAAAACTTCTGTGTTACGGCACCGCGGAATAACGCGAAGTTACAATGAACGCGCGCGGGTTTGATCATGAGTCATTCGCGAATGCCAGAGAGTCATGGGCGTGGGGAGTTTTTCTTTTCAGTTCACAGCACCTTTTCTGCCACACAGAAAGCGATCCCAGGATCGCGCTGATGCTGAGGTATCGTGCCAGCCACTTCGACGAATAGCGCGGGATTCCCAGCAGTTGCAGGCCTGGCACCACCCGCTGGTGAACAGTGCCCAGGCTGCCGACCACGATCACGATTACTCGGCAACGATATCCCAGTGCGGTGATTTCCTGACACAACTGGATGTATTTTTCGAACTTCTTGTTGTAACAAGTGTCGATGTGAGCGTCAAAAGGAACTGCTATCTCTGCAAGCAGCACTTCGTGATTTTCTTCTCGAATAAGCGTGATGTCTGGTCTTGTTGTTGTGGACACGAAGGGGGTATTGCCGTGGAACAGCTGCGGAGACACCACGCTGTCCTTGAGCACGATGCACGAATCTGTCTGAGGCAAGTTCTTACAAATGAGTTCTACGATTCGGTTGTGCCTCGCTTGGTACAGCTTCTGGTATTTCGTGCATCCATTCAAAATGTGAGACGCTGTGTCGCTTGGATGATTGCACAGTGCACAGGACCTAGAATACAACTGGGGGTAGTAGGTCGCAAGAAGACTGTTGCACTGGAGGAGTTGCAGCCTACCCCTCACGACAAAGCGCACGACACTGTCCTTCAGTTTCGTGTTCAGCAGGAAAGCGGACGACAGCTTGTGGTCTGCTGCGGTTGCCTCTCTTTGGATTCTGCCCTGGGAGTGCTTCTCTCCCCATGCCTCAGCGTGCTCGGCCAGGTGCTTGCGCTTGATGATAGTGGAGGCACTCTGTCTGTCACGGGTCATCACACTGACATCCTCATCTACTTCCACGTGTAACGCGAAGCGATCTTCGGAGTCTTTTAGAAGACGTGCTTTCTCGCGCATGCAGATTTCGTTCACGTGCACCCAATCTGATTTCGCCCAGTTTACTCTGCTATTCTTCTGGATTTTTCCTGCAGCGTTGGTGCGAAAACCTGCGAACGCATTTTCTTCGTCTGGCGACGCTTGCGGCACTTTGCGCTTATCCATATGTAGCTTGAGTGACGTTCGGGCCGTTTCTCGCACCTGCCTATCATCACTATTCAACACGGACAAGGTGAAGGACAACCGCGTCGCGTTGTAGATGGCGTGAGGGTTTATCAGACCGAGTCCGCCTTCTCCCCTGGGACAGAACATGAAGTGTCGATTGGATGAATTGTTCAGCTGGAGCCATTTCCTCACATTTCTGACAATTTCGTTCTCCAGTTCGTCCAGGCACTTCACTGTGAAAGTGAGATTTGAGAAATAAAAGTTCAGTCTAGAAGATCCCATGATGTTTACCGCCTGAAGCTTCGCTGTCACTGGCAGGGGGGATGCGTCGATTTTCTTCAGGGTATTCTTGAACTCCTCTGCTACTCTTTCTGCTTGCGATGTTGCTGCGGTGTTGCTCAGGTTGATGTCATAGCCGAGATAACAGTACGGCTGATCTTTGGAGTACAGTGGGAGTGAGGATCCTTGAATGAGGAGTTGTGCATCACTGGTCTTGTCTTTCTTGTTCCAGTTGTTCCCCGTTCTTCTTCCATGGAGAACTGCGCATTTCTGATGTTTTACTTGCATTCCTGCTGCTTGCATGAACTCCTCAGTTTTTCTTACTGCTTCTTTCATTTGTTGTATGTCAGTGCTTGTGACGCAAATATCGTCCACATAGCCCTGCACCGGATTTGGGATGCACAAGTCAGGGTATGGATGCTCTATCCACCGGAGCCACTTGTCTATTCCTTGCTGGAAAATAATGACGCTCCAAGGGCACCCCTGGATAATGCCCTTCCCTCGCTGTATGGGTCTCGTGAGTTTTCCTCCTGATTTCACCTGGAAGGTAGACTTTCTGTAGATATCAGTTGTGATGTCGATGAACGCCTGAGGGTATCCAGCGGCGACCAGCTCTCTGATCATGAATTGATGGTCGATGCTTCCAAAGGCGTCCTTGATGTCAAAGAAAGCTACAGTGAGGGAGGAAGATGAGTGGAGAAGATTGCTTATGCTGCTTTGCAAGCAAAATACATTCTCCTGAAGACCATTCCGTGGCATTGCTCCCTTCTGACGCTTGGACAATCTGTTAGTATCGACAATCCAAGGCATATGGCGGTTCACGAGCAGTTTCATGAGCAGCTTGTATGACGTCAGTAGGAGGGAAATTGGTCGCCAGTCATCCACTAAAGAGGAGTTGCCGCTCTTTTTGGGGATGAGTGTAATGACACCATGCTTCCAGTCATCAGGGACTCTTCTATTTAGCAGGCATGCATTTGCGATGGCAGTGAAGACTGGAGCGAGTTTCGTCTTCTGCTGTTTGACTGTCTCATACGTGACGCCATCCGCTCCTGGGGTTTTCCTCCAAGGAAGACTATTTATTACCGTGAGGAGTTCCGCCTGCGTGAACAGATCAGTAGACGGGGTCCATTCTGGCGGAGGGGTGTTGACGTCTACCCACGGAACTTCTGACGGTAGGTAGTCGAGCTGGCGGGTGCATTTCTCTCTGAAGCTTTCTTCTATGTGTTGAATGTCAACCGCGCACTCTGGTAGTTTCGGGCGGCGACAATCATTCGCGATGACATCAATTGCTTTGCTCTGCTGTATTTGCCAAAGACGAGTGAGTTCGACCTTGTCAACAATGGGATCGTCCACACCGTCACTAGAAGCAGCAGGGGATTCCCTGACCGGGATTGAACCGTGCTGGCTCGTGATACGCGTGAACACTCGCTCGGCAATGTCAGTCAGCAAGAATTCAATGGTGGAAAGCATTGCATCCAAAACACACGACTGATGAAATAAAAGCATTTCAGGTGCACAAACAGGGAAACGCGAGAGCACACGCAGTACAAACTTCAGAAATGGGAGGCTGTACGGTGTTCCGTTTGGCTTTCTTGTCCGAAAGTGTCCGTCACGTATGAATATGTCCGACACCACTGTAAACAACTCAGTCCATTTAACAGGGTTCGGGTGACAGAAAGTTTGCTTCACGTGAATGGGGTTGCTCGCTATCTTTTGCCTAAAGGCCCTCTCCATTCTTTCAAATTTCATCCATTCTGCCTCACAACATTCCTTGACAAATGGGGTCCACGAATCAACGGCGAATAGATCAATTCGAACTGAGTTGATTTCGCACATACCTCGTTGCATAGCCGCCATGTTGCAGGTATTTCCGAGTGTCGGCGTGAGCTGTCTGATCTTTCCTGTCTGTAGTGCCGCTCGGAAGGCGATCTTGATCCTTGAAATCACAGACATGGTTGTCGGATGTATTTCCCTACTCGGCGCTGAATTTACGACGTCAGCCACGACGGATGTGAGGAGCAAGAGTGGCAAACAAGTGGAGAGCTGAAACAGACGTCCTATCCCATCCGCCATCCATACATACATACATACATACATACATACATACATACATACATACATACATACATACATACATACATACATACATACATACATACATACATACATACATACATACATACATACATACATACATACATACATACATACATACATACATACATACATACATACATACATACATACATACATACATACATACATACATACATACATACATACATACATACATACATACATACATACATACATA
>JAWQFJ010030819.1:12500-27500 GCA_034096865.1 Theodoxus fluviatilis | reverse complement strand
TTTAGCTGTGTGACAAAGATCTCAGTCTGTCTATGCCCAGACCACACACACAGCAGTTAGGTTACACCGCACGTGACAGACAGGAATGAAGATAGATGGGATGACAGGGATGATGACAGAAATGCTGACAGGGATGATGACAGGGACGATGGCAGAAATGCTGACAGGGATGAAAAACACGGATGATGACAAGTGGGCACAAACAACATCCACCTTAAACACATCGACATCGGGGGGTTGGGATAGGCATGGGGTGGGGGGTGGGTGTAGGCATGGGGTGAGGTGCGGTAGGCATGGGGTGGGGGTGGGTGTAGGCATGGGGTGAGGTGCCGGTATGGCAGGGGGTGGGGGGTGGGGGTACGGCATGGGGGTGAGGGTAGGACATGGGGCTGGGGGGGCGGGTGCGGTTAGGCATGTGGTGGTGAGGTGCCGGTACGGCTATGGGGGTGGGGGCCTGGGGGGTAGGCATGGGGGCTTGGGTGGTTAGGCATGGGCCGGTGGGGGGTGCGGGTAGGCCATGGGTGCGGGGGTGGGGGTAGGCATGGGGTGGGGGCTTGGTGGTGGGTAGGACATGGGTGGCTTGGGGGTTAGGCGATGGGGGTGGGACGGGGGTGCGGCGTAGGACAGGCGGGTGGGGGGTGGGGGTAGGCATGGAGTGTTTAAGGTGGATGTTGTTTGTGCCCACCGCCATGCAACCCCCACTCCCCCCCCCCTGTACCCCCACCCCCCACCCATGCCTACCCCAACTCCATGCCTAACCCCACCCCATGCCTACCCCCCACAGCCACCCATGCCCACCCCCACCCCCAACCCCATGCCTACCCGCCACATCATGCCTACCCCACCCCATGAGCCTACCCCACCCCCCATGGCCTACACCCCACCCCATGCCTACCCACACTCCCACCCCATGCCTTACCTCCCACTCCACACCCCAATGCCTAACCCCCACCCCATGCCGACCCCCACTCCCCACCCCATGCCTACCCCTACCCCCCACCCCATGCCTACCCCCACTCCATGCCTACACCCACCCCGCTACCCCCACACCCAACCCATGCCTAACCCCCCCACCACCACCCCATGCCTACCGCACCTCATGCGTACCCCCCCCATTGCCATACCCAACCCCATGATACCCCCACCCCATGCCTACACCCACTCCCACCCTATGCCTACCCCAATCCCACCCATGCCACCCGAACCTCATCGCCTACCCCCACACCATGCCTACCCCCACCCATGCTACCCCCCACCATGCCTACCCCACTCCCAATCCATGCCTACCCAACCCCATGCCTACCCCCCAACCCCACCCATGCCTACCCCCACCCCATGCCTACCCCCACCCCATGCCTACCCCCACCCCATGCCTACCCCCACCCCACGCGTACACCACCCCATGCCTACCCCACCCCCACCCATGCTACCCCACATCATGGCCATCCACCCCCAGCCTACCCACCCATGGCCTACCACAGCCCCCACCAATGCTACCCCAATCATGCCTACCCCACCCCATGCCTACCCCCACCCCATGCATTACTCCCACCCCACCCCATGCCCTACACCAGCCCCCTCCCCATGCCTACACCCCACATCATAACTACCCCCACCCCATGCCTACCCCCACCCCATGTCTACCCCCACTCCATGCCTACCCCCACCCCATGCCTACCCCCACTCCATGCCTACCCCCACCCCATGCCTACCCCCAGCCCGCACCCCCTGCCACCTCCACATCTTTTATTAAAGAGAGGGGGGAGAAGGGGGGAGACGGGGGGAAGGGGGGAGGGGGTAGGTATGATGTGGGGGTAGGCATGGAGTGGGGGTAGGCATGGGGTGGGGGGTGGGGGTAGGCATGGGGTGGGGTGCGTTAGGCATGGGGTGGGGGGTGGGGGTAGGCATGGGGTGGGGTGGGGGTAGGCATGGGGTGGGGGGTGGGGGTAGGCATGGGGTGGGGGCTGGTAGGCATGGGGTGGGGGGGGGGGTAGCATGGGCGGCTGGGGATAGGCATGGGGTGGGGGCTTGCGGGTAGGGCATGGGGTAGGAGGGGGTGGGAGTAGGCATAGGCGTGTTACGGTGGATGTTGTTTTGTGCCCCACCCAATGATTACCCACACTCCCACCACATTGCCTACCCCCACCCCCCACCATGACATTACCCAACTCCATCCTACCCCCCACCCAATGCCTACCCCCACCACCCACCACCCATGCTACCCCCACCCCTACCCAATGCATACCCGCACCTCATGCCTACCCCCCACCCCATGCAATACCCCACCCATTGCCTACCCCACCCCAACCCCATGCCTACCCCCACATCATGTACCTATCCCAACCCCATGCATAACCCCCACCCATGAATACCCCAGCCCCCACCACATGCCTACCCCCAACATCATCGCCTACCCACACCATATGCCTCCCCCACCCCAGCTTACCCCCAACCACACCCCATGCCTACCCCAGCCCCCACCTCATGTTACCCTACCCCCCACCCCATGCCTACCCCACCTCCACCCCATGGCCTACCCCAGCCCCCACCCCATGCCTACCCCCAACAATCATACTACCCCCACCCCATTGCCTACCCCCCCACCCATGGCCTAACCCCCACCCAATGGCATACCCACCCAGCTCCCCCACCCATGTTACCACCCAGCCTACCCCCAGCCCGCACCCCCTGCCCACCTCCACATCATTTTTTTTAAAGAGCGGGGAGAAGGGCGTGAGAAAGGGGAGGAGGGAGGGAGGGGGATAGGAGGGAGGTGGGGAGGGGGAGGGGGAGTGAGCGGGCGCGGAGGGGGGAGGGAGAGGGTGGAGGGGGGGGGGGGGGAAGGGCATTAAGCGGTTCGGGCCACGTATACGTGTATGTATTACGTCAGCATTCAAGTGAAAACGAGGCTAGTCTTAACAATGACTAGATAAGACTTTTCAATCACAAATTCATTCAGTTTTAGATTAAAATTCCAATGATTTAATATATTTTTTAAAAACACGTATTTTAAACTTCAGCATATGTGACACAGCTCTCTAAAAACGTTATCCCTCGTTTTCTCGAAATTTGTTCCAGCGACTTTAGCCTCCTTTCCCTTTAGGCGCTGCCATACGGTATATCAACGTTTGCTTGCAAGGGAGTGATTGGTTGATTCTAGCGGAACCAGACGGAGAAATACCATACTGTTCCTGCAGGCTGCAATGCTTTCACGTGCCAGCAACGGTAGCTTGGTTCACACTCGTACAGTATAAAGAGGAGGGGGTGATTGTCTCTCTCTTAACACTTAGAGCCCGCCCAAAAGGACTGATGGAACAGCATGATGGACAGAGTACGTCAGGGTAGAGATGTCTTACCTATGATGGCCATCACCACGAAGACTGGGATTTCGATCAAGTCGAAGGTCAGATTCTGAAAGGGCAACGTCATCACTTGTCAACTGATGCGTCGTCACTTGTCAACTGATGCGTCATCACTTGTCAGCTGATGTCAACTGATGCGTCATCGCTTGTCAACTGATGGATCGTCACTTGTCAACTGATGCGTCGTCACTTGTCAACTGATGCGTCGTCACCCGCAACTGATGCGTCATCACTTGTCAACTGATGCGTCGTCACTTGTCAACTGATGCGTCGTCACTTGTCAACTGATGCGTCGTCACTTGTCAACTGATGCGTCATCACTTGTCAACTGATGCTTCGTAACTTGTCAACTGAAGCGTCATCACTTGTAAACTGATGCGTCGTCACTTGTCAACTGATGCGTCATCACTTGTCAACTGATGCTTCGTCACTTGTCAACTGATGCGTCGTCACTTGTCAACTGATGCGTCATCACTTGTCAACTGATGCGTGTACACTTGTCAACTGATGCTTCATCACTTGTCAACTGATGCGTCGTCACTTGTCAACTGATGCGTCGTCACTTGTCAACTGATGCGTCATCACTTGTCAACTGATGCTTCATCACTTGTCAACTGATGCGTCGTCACTTGTCAACTGATGCTTCATCACTTGTCAACTGATGCGTCGTCACTTGTCAACTGATGCGTCGTCACTTGTCAACTGATGCGTCGTCACTTGTCAACTGATGCGTCATCACTTGTCAACTGATGCGTCGCCACTTGTCAACTGATGCGTCGTCACTTGTCAACTCATGCTTCGTAACTTGTCAACTGAAGCGTCGTCACTTGTCAACTGATGCGTTGTCACTTGTCAACTGATGCTTCGTCACTTGTCAACTGATGCGTCGTCACTTGTCAACTGATGCGTCGTCACTTGTCAACTGATGCGTGTACACTTGTCAACTGATGCGTCATCAATTGTCAACTGATGCGTCATCACTTGTCAACTGATGCGTCGTCACTTGTCAACTGATGCGTCATCACTTGTCAACTGATGCGTCGTCACTTGTCAACTGATGCCTCGTCACTTGTCAACTGATGCGTCGTCACTTGTCAACTGATGCGTCATCACTTGTCAGCTGATGTCAACTGATGCGTCGTCACTTGTCAACTGATGCGTCGTCTCTTGTCAACTGATGCGTCGTCACTTGTCAACTGATGCGTCGTCACTTGTCAACTGATGCGTCGTCACTTGTCAACTGATGCGTCGTCACTTGTCAACTGATGCGTCGTCACTTGTCAACTGATGCGTCGTCACTTGTCAACTGATGCGTCATCACTTGTCAACTGATGCGTCATCACTTGTCAACTGATGCGTCGTCACTTGTCAACTGATGTCAACTGATGCGTCGTCACTTGTCAACTGATGCGTCGTCACTTGTCAACTGATGCGTCGTCACTTGTCAACTGATGTCAACTGATGCGTCGTCACTTGTCAACTGATGCGTCATCACTTGTCAACTGATGCGTCATCACTTGTCAACTGATGCGTCGTCACTTGTCAACTGATGCGTCATCACTTGTCAACTGATGCGTCGTCACTTGTCAACTGATGTCAACTGATGCGTCATCACTTGTCAACTAATGTCAACTGATGCGTCGTCACTTGTCAACTGATGTCAACTGATGCGTCATCACTTGTCAACTGATGCGTCGTCACTTGTCAACTGATGTCAACTGATGCGTCGTCACTTGTCAACTGATGTCAACTGATGCGTCATCACTTGTCAACTGATGCGTCATCACTTGTCAACTGATGTCAACTGATGCGTCGTCACTTGTCAACTGATGTCAACTGATGCGTCATCACTTGTCAACTGCTGCGTCGTCACTTGTCAACTGATGTCAACTGATGCGTCATCACTTGTCAACTGATGTCAACTGATGCGTCGTCACTTGTCAACTGATGTCAACTGATGCGTCATCACTTGTCAACTGATGTCAACTGATGCGTCGTCACTTGTCAACTGATGTCAACTGATGCGTCATCACTTGTCAACTGATGTCAACTGATGCGTCGTCACTTGTCAACTGATGTCAACTGATGCGTCATCACTTGTCAACTGATGTCAACTGATGCGTCATCACTTGTCAACTGATGTCAACTGATGCGTCATCACTTGTCAACTGATGTCAACTGATGCGTCGTCACTTGTCAACTGATGTCAACTGATGCGTCGTCACTTGTCAACTGATGTCAACTGATGCGTCATCACTTGTCAACTGATGCGTCGTCACTTGTCAACTGATGCGTCGTCACTTGTCAACTGATGCGTCGTCACTTGTCAACTGATGCGTCGTAACTTGTCAACTGATGCGTCATCACTTGTCAACTCATGCCTCGTCACTTGTCAACTGATGCGTCATCACTTGTCAACTGATGCGTCATCACTTGTCAACTGATGCGTCATCACTTGTCAGCTGATGTCAACTGATGGATCGTCACTTGTCAACTGATGCGTCGTCACTTGTCAACTGATGCGCCGTCACTTGTCAACTGATGCTTCGTCACTTGTCAACTGATGCGTCATCACTTGTCAACTGATGCGTCATCACTTGTCAACTGATGCGTCATCACTTGTCAACTGATGCGCCGTCACTTGTCAACTGATGCGTCGTCACTTGTCAACTGATGCGTCGTCACTTGTCAACTGATGCGTCGTCACTTGTCAACTGATGCGTCATCACTTGTCAACTGATGCGTCGTCACTTGTCAACTGATGCGTCATCACTTGTCAGCTGATGTCAACTGATGGATCGTCACTTGTCAACTGATGCGTCGTCACTTGTCAACTGATGCGCCGTCACTTGTCAACTGATGCTTCGTCACTTGTCAACTGATGCGTCGTCACTTGTCAACTGATGCGTCATCACTTGTCAACTGATGCGTCGTCGCTTGTCAACTGATGCGTCGTCACTTGTCAACTGATGCGTCGTCACTTGTCAACTGATGCGTCGTCACTTGTCAACTGATGCGTCATCACTTGTCAACTGATGCGTCATCACTTGTCAACTGATGCGTCATCACTTGTTAACTGATGCGCCGTCACTTGTCAACTGATGCGTCGTCACTTGTCAACTGATGCGTCGTCACTTGTCAACTGATGCGTCGTCACTTGTCAACTGATGCGTCATTACTTGTCAACTGATGAGTCGTCACTTGTCAACTGATGCGTCATCACTTGTCAGCTGATGTCAACTGATGGATCGTCACTTGTCAACTGATGCGTCGTCACTTGTCAACTGATGCGCCGTCACTTGTCAACTGATGCTTCGTCACTTGTCAACTGATGCGTCGTCACTTGTCAACTGATGCGTCATCACTTGTCAACTGATGCGTCGTCGCTTGTCAACTGATGCGTCGTCACTTGTCAACTGATGCGTCGTCACTTGTCAACTGATGCGTCGTCACTTGTCAACTGATGCGTCGTCACTTGTCAACTGATGCGTCGTCACTTGTCAACTGATGCGTCGTCACTTGTCAACTGGTGCGTCATCACTTGTCAACTGATGCGTCATCGCTTGTCAACTGATGCGTCATCACTTGTCAACTGATGCGTCATCACTTGTCAACTGATGCGTCGGTTGAGGAAAAGTTAATGTGTGTGAAGGCTGCCGGGGCACCCTTCCTCTCACACGCAATGGTCACACTACCCACTTGACGCAATGGTCACACTACTCACTTGATGCAATTGTCACACTACCCACTTGACGCAATGGTCACACTACCCACTTGACGCAATGGTCACACTACCCACTTGACGCAATGGTCACACTACTCACTTGATGCAATGGTCACACTACCCACTTGACGCAATGGTCACACTACCCACTTGACGCAATGGTCACAGTACCCACTTGACGCAATGGTCACACTACCCACTTGACGCAATGGTGTCACTACCCACTCGACGCAATGCTCACACTACCCACTTGACGCAATGGTCACACTACCCGCTTGACGCAATGGTCACACTACCCACTTGACGCAATGGTGTCACTACCCACTTGACGCAATGGTCACACTACCCACTTGACGCAATAGTCACACTACCCACTTGACGCAATGGCCACACTACCCACTTGATGCAACGCTCACACTACCCACTTGACGCAATGGTCACACTACCCACTAGACGCAACGCTCACACTACCCACTTGATGCAACGCTCACACTACCCACTTGACGCAATGGTCACACTACCCACTTGACGCAATGCTCACACTACCCACTTGACGCAATGCTCACACTACACACTTGACACAACGCTCACACTACCCACTAGACGCAATGCTCACACTACCCACTTGACGCAACGCTCACACTACCCACTAGACGCAATGCTCACACTACACACTTGACGCAATGCTCACACTACCCACTAGACGCAATGCTCACACTACCCACTTGACGCAAAGCTCACACTACACACTTGACACAACGCTCACACTACCCATGATGCAACGCTCACACTACCCACTTGACGCAATGCTCACACTACACACTAGACGCAATGCTCACACTACCCATTTGACACAATGCTCACACTACACACTAGACGCAATGCCCACACTACCCATTTGACACAATGCTCACACTACCCATTTGACACAATGCTCACACTACCCATTTGACGCAATGCTCACACTACCCATTTGACGCAATGCTCACACTACCCATTTGACGCAATGCTCACACTACCCATTTGACGCAATGCTCACACTACACACTAGATGCAATGCTCAGACTACCCATTTGACACAATGCTCACACTACACATCAGATGCAATTATTACATTACACACTAGGCAGAATGCTCACTCTAAACACTTGAAGGGAAGGTTTATGTAATTAGACACTTAACCAGCATGATGATGTAATTAGACACTTAACAAGCATGGTGATGTAGCTAGACACTTAACAAGCATGGTGATGTAGCTAGACACTTAACAAGCATGATGATGCAGCTAGACACTTAACAAGCATGGTGATGTAGCTAGACACTTAACGAGCATGGTGATGTAGCTAGACACTTAACGAGCATGATGATGTAGCTAGACACTTAACAAGCATGATGATGTAGCTAGACACTTAACAAGCATGATGATGTAGCTAGACACTTAACAAGCATGATGATGTAGCTAGACACTTAACAAGCATGATGATGTAGCTAGACACTTAACAAGCATGATGATGTAGCTAGACACTTAACATGGAAGGCGTTCAAACTAGACGCTTACAGAGAAGTCTTCCAACTAGACACTTTCAGCTAAGTGTTGCAATTAGACACTCACAAGAAGGTGTTGCAGTTACACATCCCCAGGAAAGGTGTTGCAATTAGACACTCACAGGAAAGGTGTTGTAATTAGACACTCACAGGAAAGGTGTTTTAATTAGACACTCACAGGAAAGGTTTTGTAATTAGACACTCACAGGAAAGGTGTTGTAATTAGACACTCACAAGAAAGGTGTTGCAATTAGACCCTGACAGAAAAGGTGTTGCAAATAGACACTTATAGTGAAAGGGGTTGTAATTAGACTCTTACAGGAAAGATGTTGTAATTAGACACTGACAAGGAAGGGGTTGTACATGAAGGGGTTGTAATTAAACACTTACATAAAAGGTGTTTAATAAAACACTTACAAGGAAAGGTGTTGTAATTAGACACTTACAGGGAAAGGTGTTGTAATTAGACACTTACAGGGAACGGTGTTGTAATTAGACACTTACCGGAAAGGTGTTGTAATTAGACACGTACAGGAAAAAGTATTGAAATTAGACACTTACAGGGAAACGCGTTGTAATTAGACACTTACAGGAAAGGTGTTGTAATTAGACACTTACCGGAAAGGTGTTGTAATTAGACACGTACAGGAAAAGGTGCTGTAATTAGACACTTACAGGGGAAGGTGTTGTAACTAGACACTTACAGGAAAAAGTGTTGAAATTAGACACTTACAGGGAAAGGTGTTGTAATTAGACACTTACAGGGGAAGGTGTTGTAACTAGACACTTACAGGAAAGGTGTTGTAACTAGACACTTACAAGAAATATGTTTTAATTTGACAGTTAGACGGAACGATGTTGTAATTAGACAAAAGGAAGGGGGATGTAATTAGACACTCACAAGAAATGTGTTGTGATTAGACAGTTAGAGTGAAAGGTGTTGTAATTAGACAAAGGGAAAGGGGTTGTAATCAGACACTTACAGGGAAGGTGTTAAAGCGGACCAGACCAGGCGACGACAGGTGTGTTGGATGACCTTCAAAAGCACTCAGCAGAAAGTTGGTGCTGAAGCACGCTATCATGGCCGAGAAGAACACCTTCCTACCGCCCCCACTTTCCCCCACCTTTGTTGATTCCAATATTTGGTAGTCATCACAACCACATCATATCTACCATCACTCACCATATTTCCTTCGATACACACCTATCCCCCCCTCCCCCTTCCCCATTCCACCCACCTCTCTCTCCCCACAACCACCCACCCCTCTCCCTCTACATTCAACCACCCTTCTCCCTCCACATCTACCCCCTCCACCCAGCTTCCCCAACGCCCATTCCACCCCTCACCTTCCGCCCCCGCCCCACCTCTCCTTCACACCCTCCTCAACCCTCTCTCCCTCCACCATGTACAGTACACTGCATCCTTCCACATTCACAGCTTTCTCCTTCACACCCTCCTCAACCCTCTCTCCCTCCACCATGTACAGTACACTGCATCCTTCCACATTCACAGCTTTCTCCTTCACACCCTCCTCAACCCTCTCTCCCTCCACCATGTACAGTACACTGCATCCTTCCACATTCACAGCTTTCTCCTTCACACCCTCCTCAACCCTCTCTCCCTCCACCATGTACAGTACACTGCATCCTTCCACATTCACAGCTTTCTCCTTCACACCCTCCTCAACCCTCTCTCCCTCCACCATGTACAGTACACTGCATCCTTCCACATTCACAGCTTTCTCCTTCACACCCTCCTCAACCCTCTCTCCCTCCACCATGTACAGTACACTGCATCCTTCCACATTCACAGCTTTCTCCTTCACACCCTCCTCAACCCTCTCTCCCTCCACCATGTACAGTACACTGCATCCTTCCACATTCACAGCTTTCTCCTTCACACCCTCCTCAACCCTCTCTCCCTCCACCATGTACAGTACACTGCATCCTTCCACATTCACAGCTTTCTCCTTCACACCCTCCTCAACCCTCTCTCCCTCCACCATGTACAGTACACTGCATCCTTCCACATTCACAGCTTTCTCCTTCACACCCTCCTCAACCCTCTCTCCCTCCACCATGTACAGTACACTGCATCCTTCCACATTCACAGCTTTCTCCTTCACACCCTCCTCAACCCTCTCTCCCTCCACCATGTACAGTACACTGCATCCTTCCACATTCACAGCTTTCTCCTTCACACCCTCCTCAACCCTCTCTCCCTCCACCATGTACAGTACACTGCATCCTTCCACATTCACAGCTTTCTCCTTCACACCCTCCTCAACCCTCTCTCCCTCCACCATGTACAGTACACTGCATCCTTCCACATTCACAGCTTTCTCCTTCACACCCTCCTCAACCCTCTCTCCCTCCACCATGTACAGTACACTGCATCCTTCCACATTCACAGCTTTCTCCTTCACACCCTCCTCAACCCTCTCTCCCTCCACCATGTACAGTACACTGCATCCTTCCACATTCACAGCTTTCTCCTTCACACCCTCCTCAACCCTCTCTCCCTCCACCATGTACAGTACACTGCATCCTTCCACATTCACAGCTTTCTCCTTCACACCCTCCTCAACCCTCTCTCCCTCCACCATGTACAGTACACTGCATCCTTCCACATTCACAGCTTTCTCCTTCACACCCTCCTCAACCCTCTCTCCCTCCACCATGTACAGTACACTGCATCCTTCCACATTCACAGCTTTCTCCTTCACACCCTCCTCAACCCTCTCTCCCTCCACCATGTACAGTACACTGCATCCTTCCACATTCACAGCTTTCTCCTTCACACCCTCCTCAACCCTCTCTCCCTCCACCATGTACAGTACACTGCATCCTTCCACATTCACAGCTTTCTCCTTCACACCCTCCTCAACCCTCTCTCCCTCCACCATGTACAGTACACTGCATCCTTCCACATTCACAGCTTTCTCCTTCACACCCTCCTCAACCCTCTCTCCCTCCACCATGTACAGTACACTGCATCCTTCCACATTCACAGCTTTCTCCTTCACACCCTCCTCAACCCTCTCTCCCTCCACCATGTACAGTACACTGCATCCTTCCACATTCACAGCTTTCTCCTTCACACCCTCCTCAACCCTCTCTCCCTCCACCATGTACAGTACACTGCATCCTTCCACATTCACAGCTTTCTCCTTCACACCCTCCTCAACCCTCTCTCCCTCCACCATGTACAGTACACTGCATCCTTCCACATTCACAGCTTTCTCCTTCACACCCTCCTCAACCCTCTCTCCCTCCACCATGTACAGTACACTGCATCCTTCCACATTCACAGCTTTCTCCTTCACACCCTCCTCAACCCTCTCTCCCTCCACCATGTACAGTACACTGCATCCTTCCACATTCACAGCTTTCTCCTTCACACCCTCCTCAACCCTCTCTCCCTCCACCATGTACAGTACACTGCATCCTTCCACATTCACAGCTTTCTCCTTCACACCCTCCTCAACCCTCTCTCCCTCCACCATGTACAGTACACTGCATCCTTCCACATTCACAGCTTTCTCCTTCACACCCTCCTCAACCCTCTCTCCCTCCACCATGTACAGTACACTGCATCCTTCCACATTCACAGCTTTCTCCTTCACACCCTCCTCAACCCTCTCTCCCTCCACCATGTACAGTACACTGCATCCTTCCACATTCACAGCTTTCTCCTTCACACCCTCCTCAACCCTCTCTCCCTCCACCATGTACAGTACACTGCATCCTTCCACATTCACAGCTTTCTCCTTCACACCCTCCTCAACCCTCTCTCCCTCCACCATGTACAGTACACTGCATCCTTCCACATTCACAGCTTTCTCCTTCACACCCTCCTCAACCCTCTCTCCCTCCACCATGTACAGTACACTGCATCCTTCCACATTCACAGCTTTCTCCTTCACACCCTCCTCAACCCTCTCTCCCTCCACCATGTACAGTACACTGCATCCTTCCACATTCACAGCTTTCTCCTTCACACCCTCCTCAACCCTCTCTCCCTCCACCATGTACAGTACACTGCATCCTTCCACATTCACAGCTTTCTCCTTCACACCCTCCTCAACCCTCTCTCCCTCCACCATGTACAGTACACTGCATCCTTCCACATTCACAGCTTTCTCCTTCACACCCTCCTCAACCCTCTCTCCCTCCACCATGTACAGTACACTGCATCCTTCCACATTCACAGCTTTCTCCTTCACACCCTCCTCAACCCTCTCTCCCTCCACCATGTACAGTACACTGCATCCTTCCACATTCACAGCTTTCTCCTTCACACCCTCCTCAACCCTCTCTCCCTCCACCATGTACAGTACACTGCATCCTTCCACATTCACAGCTTTCTCCTTCACACCCTCCTCAACCCTCTCTCCCTCCACCATGTACAGTACACTGCATCCTTCCACATTCACAGCTTTCTCCTTCACACCCTCCTCAACCCTCTCTCCCTCCACCATGTACAGTACACTGCATCCTTCCACATTCACAGCTTTCTCCTTCACACCCTCCTCAACCCTCTCTCCCTCCACCATGTACAGTACACTGCATCCTTCCACATTCACAGCTTTCTCCTTCACACCCTCCTCAACCCTCTCTCCCTCCACCATGTACAGTACACTGCATCCTTCCACATTCACAGCTTTCTCCTTCACACCCTCCTCAACCCTCTCTCCCTCCACCATGTACAGTACACTGCATCCTTCCACATTCACAGCTTTCTCCTTCACACCCTCCTCAACCCTCTCTCCCTCCACCATGTACAGTACACTGCATCCTTCCACATTCACAGCTTTCTCCTTCACACCCTCCTCAACCCTCTCTCCCTCCACCATGTACAGTACACTGCATCCTTCCACATTCACAGCTTTCTCCTTCACACCCTCCTCAACCCTCTCTCCCTCCACCATGTACAGTACACTGCATCCTTCCACATTCACAGCTTTCTCCTTCACACCCTCCTCAACCCTCTCTCCCTCCACCATGTACAGTACACTGCATCCTTCCACATTCACAGCTTTCTCCTTCACACCCTCCTCAACCCTCTCTCCCTCCACCATGTACAGTACACTGCATCCTTCCACATTCACAGCTTTCTCCTTCACACCCTCCTCAACCCTCTCTCCCTCCACCATGTACAGTACACTGCATCCTTCCACATTCACAGCTTTCTCCTTCACACCCTCCTCAACCCTCTCTCCCTCCACCATGTACAGTACACTGCATCCTTCCACATTCACAGCTTTCTCCTTCACACCCTCCTCAACCCTCTCTCCCTCCACCATGTACAGTACACTGCATCCTTCCACATTCACAGCTTTCTCCTTCACACCCTCCTCAACCCTCTCTCCCTCCACCATGTACAGTACACTGCATCCTTCCACATTCACAGCTTTCTCCTTCACACCCTCCTCAACCCTCTCTCCCTCCACCATGTACAGTACACTGCATCCTTCCACATTCACAGCTTTCTCCTTCACACCCTCCTCAACCCTCTCTCCCTCCACCATGTACAGTACACTGCATCCTTCCACATTCACAGCTTTCTCCTTCACACCCTCCTCAACCCTCTCTCCCTCCACCATGTACAGTACACTGCATCCTTCCACATTCACAGCTTTCTCCTTCACACCCTCCTCAACCCTCTCTCCCTCCACCATGTACAGTACACTGCATCCTTCCACATTCACAGCTTTCTCCTTCACACCCTCCTCAACCCTCTCTCCCTCCACCATGTACAGTACACTGCATCCTTCCACATTCACAGCTTTCTCCTTCACACCCTCCTCAACCCTCTCTCCCTCCACCATGTACAGTACACTGCATCCTTCCACATTCACAGCTTTCTCCTTCACACCCTCCTCAACCCTCTCTCCCTCCACCATGTACAGTACACTGCATCCTTCCACATTCACAGCTTTCTCCTTCACACCCTCCTCAACCCTCTCTCCCTCCACCATGTACAGTACACTGCATCCTTCCACATTCACAGCTTTCTCCTTCACACCCTCCTCAACCCTCTCTCCCTCCACCATGTACAGTACACTGCATCCTTCCACATTCACAGCTTTCTCCTTCACACCCTCCTCAACCCTCTCTCCCTCCACCATGTACAGTACACTGCATCCTTCCACATTCACAGCTTTCTCCTTCACACCCTCCTCAACCCTCTCTCCCTCCACCATGTACAGTACACTGCATCCTTCCACATTCACAGCTTTCTCCTTCACACCCTCCTCAACCCTCTCTCCCTCCACCATGTACAGTACACTGCATCCTTCCACATTCACAGCTTTCTCCTTCACACCCTCCTCAACCCTCTCTCCCTCCACCATGTACAGTACACTG
>JAWQFJ010030819.1:0-7500 GCA_034096865.1 Theodoxus fluviatilis | reverse complement strand
TTGAGCAGGCCGGGGATGTGGACGCCGTTCAGGTAGGACTTGATCATGGGGATGCCGCTGCCTGCAGCCATGGGCGAGACGTATGTGACCAGCGCTGACCCCAGGAGCGTCACGCTCAGGTTGATGGCCATCCAGATCAGCAGGGGATGGGCCAGGCAGCCCTCCTTGCTGCAGCGGTCCAGGTCTGCTGGGGTCAAGGTCACTGACAAGATGCCGTGGACCTACCCCGAAGTGGTTTGCCACCAGTCTCAGTAGCTCCTTGCCTTTCCATTCATCCCTACCCCACCCTCAGCCAGCCAGCCAGCTAGCCAGCTAGCCAGCCAGCCAGCCAACCCGTATGTCCCTCGTCAGTCAGTTAGCCAGCCAGCTAGCCAGCTAGCCAGCTAGCCAGCCAGCCAGCCAACCCGTATGTCCCTCGTCAGTCAGTTAGCCAGCCAGCCAGCTAGCCAGCTAGCCAGCCAGCCAACCCGTATGTCCCTCGTCAGTCAGTTAGCCAGCCAGCCAGCCAGCCAGCTAGCCAGCTAGCCAGCCAGCCAGCCAACCCGTATGTCCCTCGTCAGTCAGTTAGCCAGCCAGCTAGCCAGCTAGCCAGTCAGCCAGCCCATATGTCCGTCCGTCCGTCCGTCCGTCAGTCAGTCAGTCAGTCAGCCAGCCAGCAAGCCAGCCAGCCAGCCAGCCACCCAGTCAGTCAGTCAGTCAGCCAGCTAGTCAGCCAGGCAGGCAGTCAGTCAGCCAGCCAGTGGGTCAGGCAGTCAGCCAACCAGTCAGTCAGTCAGTTAGTCAGTCAGTCAGCCAGCCAGCTAGTCAGTCAGTCAGTTTGTCTGCGGTCTGCAAGGAGCGCTCACGATCACATCGCGTTTAACTTAATCCAACAACTTTAATGATGAGTGTTTCTTCGTTGCGGATGAAAATAAAATGTTAAAATAAATTGAATACTCGTTATCTGAAAAGTATCTTCACATCACAAATAAATTTTCACCTGCGAGTTATTCAAGGAAGACGAATTCATCGCGTGCCAAACGCCAGACTCGGACAGCCGTGGTGCTGCGGGCGTGGGGAGGCATCCCTGCAGTACATAAATAAATAAGTACAGACTAGTCCTGCGTTCCGTTGCACTCTGCTGCATCTCTGCCATGAAGCGTAGCAGGCCGAGGAGTTTTGATTGGTGGTGTAATTTTAATGACTTAAAAAGAACATTATCATTAAAAGTAGAGGTTTGGAGGCCTTCTCTGGATACATATATCCCCAAAACGATTTCCCATTCAATTTTATCCCTCTTGATCGAGGAGACGACTTAATAAAACCAATAGGGTCGATTATGATTGATAACAGAAGGGAGATAACCATCACCAGTCATTCAGGAAGGTCAAGGGAAATCCCAAAATGTGTGTCGTCTGCTACTTCGTTACAGGCGTGTTTATAAACGCCGACGTTTACTACATATATCAAACCATGACATACAATCCACACTGCTATGGTGATTAGAGCACAAAAACTTTAATTTCTTCGAAATTTGACAGCAATCGCCATGTCTGCCACTTTCATGGCTGTGAATTCCATGGCTCGAAGCATGTTTACTGGGCAAGTCTGTGGAGTGACTTCCATTCCATTCGATGTATTAGTCAATCAAATGCGACTGCGGACGCTGTATTTTCATTGTTGCTAGGCACAGCAAGTGGCGCACTCTGGTGTGAAGCAGTCAGAGCGCCTTCTGAGACGCTCCAGCTGCTGCGCGACCTTGACAGGAAGTTGACCTCTGCCACTGGGTGAGAGGGCACTGCAGGAATGCTGGGATTGTAGTGCTACGATAGCAGAGACAAAGCAGAGTGTAACGGAACTCGGGGTTTGTCCCAACCAGTGACGTCAGCGTGACGTCATGCTTGACGCAAAACACGAAGAAGAAAAGGCAAAAGGATGCAGTCCCGGATGAGTCCAAACTTCTGGTGAGCGACCAGCTCCACGGAGATTTGAACCCCGGCGGCCAGCAGCGAGGTGCCAATACCCACCAGGAAACAAACGAACCACCGACTCAGCCATCGCAAGGTCAGCTTCCTCTGCAAGGTCAGCACAAGTCAAGGTCATTTAAGGCTCTCCCTAAAAACACTCCAAAAAAATCCCAGAATCTGCTCTTGGTTAAAGACCGGTTTTCTTTAATTAACTTACTTCACTATTTCCCTCCTATTTCCCTACCCCTCTACTCATCCTTTCACCTCCCTTCTATTTACAGTACGATCAGTCACCCATTCAACCCCAGATCAGGCTTTAGGTGTTCTCTGGTGAGACTGGCCCGGTATTACATCGCCCCCTTTGTGTGTAGGAAATGGCTGCCTGTACAAATGTTTTCTCAAGTGTATCTTCAACCAGACGCGCGCGCATGTATGTGTGTATGTGTGGTGTGGTGTGTGTGTATGTGTGTGTGTATATGTGTATGTGTGGTGTGGTGTGTGTGTGTGTGTGTGTGTGTGTGCGTCTGTGCATGGGTGATATGAATATGTGTATGTGAGACTGTATGCGAGTGTATATGTGTGAGTGTATGTGTATGTAAGTGTGTGTGTATGTGTGTGTACGTGTGTGTCTGTGTGTGTTATGTGCTTAATGTCTCTGTATTTGTGTGTGTATGTGTATGTGCCTGCGTCTCGCTGTGCATATTTGTATGTGTGTCTGTGTGTGTCTGTGTCTGTGTGAGTGTGTGTATACGCATGTGTGTGTGTGTGTGTGTGTGTGTGTGCGAGCGCGTGACGGTGTGTGTGAGTGTGCACGCGCGCGCGTAAAACATGCCCTGTTTGACTGCTTTGCAAGGATCTCAGAGACAGAAGATAAGGAAGGCTTCAGTGCTAGAAACACAGTTGAATGACAGACTGCAGTAGGAGAATGCAGATTGAGGCTGTATTTGCCAAAGATATATATTCCCTTTGCCCACAGTGATCAATATGGAGAGTGAGGGAGATCCAGGCGGCGTACCTTGTTGTTTTTGAGCTTCTTGATGTGCTGGTCCTTCAGGTCGTTCTCAATGTGGTCGTAGTCCAGACTCTGGGAAGGAGATAGTCAGAGAGAACGAGATTGCAGGGCGAGAATGCATAGTGAAAAACTACAAAACTGCACATGTATGCCTTCTAAAAGACCAGTGACAGGAGTGGATAGTTAACTGTACTTACTATTTGCGTCTCATTGCCTTACAATGAAGAGATTCCTTTACTATTCCTATCTCTCTTTTTTGTTTAACTCTTTCGATCTTAAAAACTTTGCGGAAATAAACATATTAAATGATAACCTCAATACCCCTCCACCCTCTCCCCCCCCCTCTCTGTCTGTCTGTCTGTCTGTCTGTCTGTCTGTCTGTCTGTCTGTCTGTCTGTCTGTCTGTCTGTCTGTCTGTCTGTCTGTTTGTCTTTTTCTCTCTCTGTCTGTCTTCCTCTCTCTCTTTCTTTGTCTTTTCTCTCTCTTTCTTCCTCTTTCTCTGTCTTTCTCTGTCTTTCTCTCTCTCTGTATTTCTCTCTCTGTCTTTCTCTCTCTCTCTCTTCCTCACTCACTCACACACGCACACATACACACACACCACTCACTCTCACACATACACACACATACACACACGTGTACACACACAAGTACACACATTCGCACACACGTGTACACACACAAGTACACACACACACACACGTGTGTACACACACACACACAAGTACACACATACACACACACGTGTACACACACACACACACACACTCACACACACACACACACACACGCACACACACACACACATACACACACACACATACACACATACACACACACATACACACACATACACACACACATACACACACTGTTACGAACGGGGCTCTTTGTCTCCCATTCAAGAGAGATCGGTCTAGGGGTTTTTCTTACCGTTCCGTAACATTCTCTGTCATTCCATGCAATGCAAGTGAACAAGACATCACAGAGGAGAAAGTGTGAATTGAACTTTAAAGATGACTTTTAATAATACAGATGAAATGATAATTCTTAATATAACTAAGTTGAGGTATCAAAATGTAAGGTTTAGCCAGCCAGCCTGTAAAGTTACAACTTATCTGATTGCGTCAATCTCTGCTGACCGCCGTTGAACGTAGTGTCTTTCTGATAGGGGTGAAGAAACGGTGGGCCACTAGTTGGGTGATTTATAGCCGGGACAGGGCTCGTTGAAGCGTGAGGCTGGTGGAAGGGAGGGTTCCATCAATCATCTCCCCTCCAAGCTGAAACGTGGAGTAGATCAGGCGTAGCGTGGTCAGTTGCATCGTCATGTCGGTTGGGGTGGGGTCAGGTCCGCCTGGACTCTGGTGGGCTGTTTCATCATCATGTCGATTTGCGTGGGGCGGGCGTTGAGGCTTGAACCGGGTCAGGCATCGGTTAGGACACGGGCAGATCTAATCAGGCCTGGCTGCCTGATGCTCTCTCTGCTGGGCGGCGGAGTCGCATTCCGTCCCCATCTGGTTGACCTCCAGCGTTTTCCGTCGCACGGTCAGGTGCGGCGAGAGGCGTTGGTGAGAAGAGAGAGAGAGAGAGTCGGGGGAGGAATTTATAGGCGTGTTCAGTGTCCAGTGCTGACCAATCGCTCTCCAGACGCCATCTTGCCCTCGTCACGAGACCCCTGGTCATGGGACCTTGTTTACAATCTGAATTCTTTTGTCTCCTCTGGTCACGGGATGTGGATCACGCGACCTGCATCACGAGGCCGGCGTCACGAGGCTGGGCCTTTTGTTCCCCACACTGACCAGTCCTATTTTTGGCACAGGCTATACGCAATAGAGAGTCCACATTTCCTTTGTCCTTTTCAAAATCCCACCCTGACACAATTTTATAACTGCTGTCTGGCGCATCTAAAGGCTAGATTTGAGAACTGGCTGGCTCATATACTTATTCATTTAACTAACTTACAACTAAAATATCTCCATTCATCACATCTCCCCACCTAAAAGTCGTGAATTACAGGGGATTTGGAATTCACGATGGATGGGCAAATATATATATTGAACCAACTTAAGCAAAGCTCTCTATTCATGACATCCCTACACCTAATGTCGTGAATTACAGGGGATTTGGAATTCACGATGGGGGTAAATGACTATTTAACACATCATTTGTCTACTTCATGTGAGGTTGTAACCTTCTCTGACAGTTACACATTTTCTAATCACTATCCATTGTGAATACATCAATACAGTTGCATGTAAAGACAAAGGGGGAAAACACAGGAGGATAGACACATGTTTGCTTCTACCTGTGAAAGGTTACATATGTCTCTGGTCGTAGTCGTCAGCTAGTGAACTATAGGTCTAGTCAGACAGACATATCCATTTTCTCATTCCCATTTGACCATTCCTCCAAGTTCAGACTTCTCTTCTTCCGTTTCTTCCATTCACGCCATCTTCTCCCTCTCTGCTTTGCCTCGTCGGGACAGTCATTCACACGCACTGTCCACCCGCCACCTGGGGTCTTAATGGGCTCAGCACTTTCCATCCTTGTCTCTACACAAGGTTCAGTCCTCACCTCCCTCTTGCAGTCTTCCATGGCCACATGGGGCTGTAGTACACTCATCGTTCCTTCAACTGTCCTCTCCTCCTCTTCTTTCACACACATGTATCCTCCCTCCACAGTCACCACTGGGAAAGGCACACCTTTTTCACCTCCTAAGCTGGTCTCAGGCACTCTCCTCAATTGGACATCTCGCCGCGGATAGCGTTTGCTCGATACACTTCTCTGGTATCTCTCACTCTCCATCCCAGCGTGGTTACTCTCGCTGCTCTCTTCTGCCCTGTCACCCTTCATGACATTCACACCACTATCGGCAGGAACCGATAAACACAGACATGCTCTCACGCTTGCCTTGTTTCCTCTCTCCACTTGCACTAACGCTTCTTCTCTGTCTCCTCTCTCCACTTGCACTACTTCCTGGGCGATGACTTGCTCAAACGGGGGTTTGAGTTCTCTATCTCCTGTCTGTTCCTCTAACGGGTTGTCTTCCTTGCTGGAGTTTACCTCTACTGGGGTGCCTGTACTGGCATCCGCCTCTGTACTCCCCTCTGATCTCTGGCTAGGTACGTCACTGTCCTGCCCTATATCTGACTCTTCCTTTCGACTCCTGTCGCTGACTTCTGTGTCCGACTTCTCTGTCTGACTCCTGTCTTTGACCTCTAGGTCTGATTTCTCTCCTCGGACTACTGTCTCTAAATTCTCTCCTAGGAAGGTCTCCGAGATATCTATCTCCCTTTCTGCTTCTCTTCCATGCGCACGTGTCACCTCACATGCTGAGAAACCTGTCTCCTTCTCCCTATCTACTGTCACCACCTGGGGTGAAGTTAGGGTTAGCTTGACCTGCCTGGCAGGTCGCACTAGGTCATTACCCAAAATGACATCAAAGCTTTCACAGCCTTTCATTCCATCTAGAACTGCTACCTTCACAGTCCCTGAGACTAGATCACTATCTATCTCTATTTGATGGGTGGGAACGTATTTCCCGACTCCAGGAATGATTCCTGACAACCAAGTCCTCCTGTCTGTCTCTCGGCTATTGAATGGCAGTACATCACCGCGCACTATCGTCACATTAGCGCCAGTATCTCTAAGCATACGGACACGTTGCTTCGTTCCGCCTGGCAATCCTATCAGTCCTGGGCTGATGTAAGGATCGAATTCCCCTCTCGGTTCCAGACCGGTGATCGGGCGAGATTCGGCTCCTTTCTGGGGTTCTACACCCTCCCTGCCTAGCCACTGCGTTTTGGGCTGCTCCCTGAACACGCGACACACAAACATAGACTGAGACGTTGGTTGGTTAAGACGGCAATCTCTGGAGAAATGGCCGAATTCCTTACATTGATAGCACTGGATCTTGGAAAGGTCTATCCCTTCCCGTTTCTCTCCACCCTGGTTCCTATGCCCTGCATGGTTCCCTCGACTATGACTTCCATTCCTAGAATTGTCATATGCCCTCTAATGAGGTTTCCCACCTCCAAACTTCCCTTGTGCTGGAGAATTCCCTCTCCCTGCATTCCCTACTTGGCAGTGCACTGCCGCATATGTGTCGCATACCGTAGCGGCCTGATCTAGGGTTTCTACCCTGCGATCTGACAGATGCATCCTGAGATCGTCAGTCACTCTCTCATGAAACGCCTCCATGAGCATTGTCTCCCTGAGCTTCTCATAGCTATTTCCCACCTCTTCTGCCCGTAACCACCTGTCAAACGTGGTCCTCAGGTCATGTGCAAATTCTCTGAAAGTTTTTCTCTCTGCTTTCTGCAGGCTACGGAATTTCTTTCTATAGCTTTCAGGTACGAGTTGGTATTCCCGCAAGATAGCTTCCTTCACTCTCACATAGTCCTGACTGTCTTCTGTAGTTAGGGAAACAAAAACGTCGCGAGCTTTTCCTACTAGCACGGACTGTAGGAGTGCTGTCCACTTTTCTCTGGGCCAGTTCCAGGTGATAGCAGTCTTCTCAAAATACTCAAAATAGCTTTCCAGATT
>JAWQFJ010030818.1:97500-102859 GCA_034096865.1 Theodoxus fluviatilis | reverse complement strand
CTGCGCTCACAATACTTCACACAAAGTCAGGCCAGCTCCGGCGCTCACAATACTTCACACAAAGCGTTCAGCCAGCTCTGGGCGCTCACCAGACTTCACACACAAGGCAGCCAGCTCTGCGCTCACAATACTTCACACAAACGTCAGCCAGCTCTGCGCTCACCATACTTCACACAAAGTCAGCCAGCTCTGCGCTCACAATACTTCACACAAAGTCAGCCAGCTCTGCGCTCACAATACTTCACACAAAGTCAGCCAGCTCTGCGCTCACAATACTTCACACAAAGTCAGCCAGCTCTGCGCTCACCATACTTCACACAAAGTCAGCCAGCTCTGCGCTCACCATACTTCACACAAAGTCAGCCAGCTCTGCGCTCACAATACTTCACACAAAGTCAGCCAGCTCTGCGCTCACAATACTTCACACAAAGTCAGCCAGCTCTGCGCTCACAATACTTCACACAAAGTCAGCCAGCTCTGCGCTCACAATACTTCACACAAAGTCAGCCAGCTCTGCGCTCACAATACTTCACACAAAGTCAGCCAGCTCTGCGCTCACAATACTTCACACAAAGTCAGCCAGCTCTGCGCTCACAATACTTCACACAAAGTCAGCCAGCTCTGCGCTCACAATACTTCACACAAAGTCAGCCAGCTCTGCGCTCACAATACTTCACACAAAGTCAGCCAGCTCTGCGCTCACAATACTTCACACAAAGTCAGCCAGCTCTGCGCTCACAATACTTCACACAAAGTCAGCCAGCTCTGCGCTCACAATACTTCACACAAAGTCAGCCAGCTCTGCGCTCACAATACTTCACACAAAGTCAGCCAGCTCTGCGCTCACAATACTTCACACAAAGTCAGCCAGCTCTGCGCTCACAATACTTCACACAAAGTCAGCCAGCTCTGCGCTCACAATACTTCACACAAAGTCAGCCAGCTCTGCGCTCACAATACTTCACACAAAGTCAGCCAGCTCTGCGCTCACAATACTTCACACAAAGTCAGCCAGCTCTGCGCTCACAATACTTCACACAAAGTCAGCCAGCTCTGCGCTCACAATACTTCACACAAAGTCAGCCAGCTCTGCGCTCACAATACTTCACACAAAGTCAGCCAGCTCTGCGCTCACAATACTTCACACAAAGTCAGCCAGCTCTGCGCTCACAATACTTCACACAAAGTCAGCCAGCTCTGCGCTCACAATACTTCACACAAAGTCAGCCAGCTCTGCGCTCACAATACTTCACACAAAGTCAGCCAGCTCTGCGCTCACAATACTTCACACAAAGTCAGCCAGCTCTGCGCTCACAATACTTCACACAAAGTCAGCCAGCTCTGCGCTCACAATACTTCACACAAAGTCAGCCAGCTCTGCGCTCACAATACTTCACACAAAGTCAGCCAGCTCTGCGCTCACAATACTTCACACAAAGTCAGCCAGCTCTGCGCTCACAATACTTCACACAAAGTCAGCCAGCTCTGCGCTCACAATACTTCACACAAAGTCAGCCAGCTCTGCGCTCACAATACTTCACACAAAGTCAGCCAGCTCTGCGCTCACAATACTTCACACAAAGTCAGCCAGCTCTGCGCTCACAATACTTCACACAAAGTCAGCCAGCTCTGCGCTCACAATACTTCACACAAAGTCAGCCAGCTCTGCGCTCACAATACTTCACACAAAGTCAGCCAGCTCTGCGCTCACAATACTTCACACAAAGTCAGCCAGCTCTGCGCTCACAATACTTCACACAAAGTCAGCCAGCTCTGCGCTCACAATACTTCACACAAAGTCAGCCAGCTCTGCGCTCACAATACTTCACACAAAGTCAGCCAGCTCTGCGCTCACAATACTTCACACAAAGTCAGCCAGCTCTGCGCTCACAATACTTCACACAAAGTCAGCCAGCTCTGCGCTCACAATACTTCACACAAAGTCAGCCAGCTCTGCGCTCACAATACTTCACACAAAGTCAGCCAGCTCTGCGCTCACAATACTTCACACAAAGTCAGCCAGCTCTGCGCTCACAATACTTCACACAAAGTCAGCCAGCTCTGCGCTCACAATACTTCACACAAAGTCAGCCAGCTCTGCGCTCACAATACTTCACACAAAGTCAGCCAGCTCTGCGCTCACAATACTTCACACAAAGTCAGCCAGCTCTGCGCTCACAATACTTCACACAAAGTCAGCCAGCTCTGCGCTCACAATACTTCACACAAAGTCAGCCAGCTCTGCGCTCACAATACTTCACACAAAGTCAGCCAGCTCTGCGCTCACAATACTTCACACAAAGTCAGCCAGCTCTGCGCTCACAATACTTCACACAAAGTCAGCCAGCTCTGCGCTCACAATACTTCACACAAAGTCAGCCAGCTCTGCGCTCACAATACTTCACACAAAGTCAGCCAGCTCTGCGCTCACAATACTTCACACAAAGTCAGCCAGCTCTGCGCTCACAATACTTCACACAAAGTCAGCCAGCTCTGCGCTCACAATACTTCACACAAAGTCAGCCAGCTCTGCGCTCACAATACTTCACACAAAGTCAGCCAGCTCTGCGCTCACAATACTTCACACAAAGTCAGCCAGCTCTGCGCTCACAATACTTCACACAAAGTCAGCCAGCTCTGCGCTCACAATACTTCACACAAAGTCAGCCAGCTCTGCGCTCACAATACTTCACACAAAGTCAGCCAGCTCTGCGCTCACAATACTTCACACAAAGTCAGCCAGCTCTGCGCTCACAATACTTCACACAAAGTCAGCCAGCTCTGCGCTCACAATACTTCACACAAAGTCAGCCAGCTCTGCGCTCACAATACTTCACACAAAGTCAGCCAGCTCTGCGCTCACAATACTTCACACAAAGTCAGCCAGCTCTGCGCTCACAATACTTCACACAAAGTCAGCCAGCTCTGCGCTCACAATACTTCACACAAAGTCAGCCAGCTCTGCGCTCACAATACTTCACACAAAGTCAGCCAGCTCTGCGCTCACAATACTTCACACAAAGTCAGCCAGCTCTGCGCTCACAATACTTCACACAAAGTCAGCCAGCTCTGCGCTCACAATACTTCACACAAAGTCAGCCAGCTCTGCGCTCACAATACTTCACACAAAGTCAGCCAGCTCTGCGCTCACAATACTTCACACAAAGTCAGCCAGCTCTGCGCTCACAATACTTCACACAAAGTCAGCCAGCTCTGCGCTCACAATACTTCACACAAAGTCAGCCAGCTCTGCGCTCACAATACTTCACACAAAGTCAGCCAGCTCTGCGCTCACAATACTTCACACAAAGTCAGCCAGCTCTGCGCTCACAATACTTCACACAAAGTCAGCCAGCTCTGCGCTCACAATACTTCACACAAAGTCAGCCAGCTCTGCGCTCACAATACTTCACACAAAGTCAGCCAGCTCTGCGCTCACAATACTTCACACAAAGTCAGCCAGCTCTGCGCTCACAATACTTCACACAAAGTCAGCCAGCTCTGCGCTCACAATACTTCACACAAAGTCAGCCAGCTCTGCGCTCACAATACTTCACACAAAGTCAGCCAGCTCTGCGCTCACAATACTTCACACAAAGTCAGCCAGCTCTGCGCTCACAATACTTCACACAAAGTCAGCCAGCTCTGCGCTCACAATACTTCACACAAAGTCAGCCAGCTCTGCGCTCACAATACTTCACACAAAGTCAGCCAGCTCTGCGCTCACAATACTTCACACAAAGTCAGCCAGCTCTGCGCTCACAATACTTCACACAAAGTCAGCCAGCTCTGCGCTCACAATACTTCACACAAAGTCAGCCAGCTCTGCGCTCACAATACTTCACACAAAGTCAGCCAGCTCTGCGCTCACAATACTTCACACAAAGTCAGCCAGCTCTGCGCTCACAATACTTCACACAAAGTCAGCCAGCTCTGCGCTCACAATACTTCACACAAAGTCAGCCAGCTCTGCGCTCACAATACTTCACACAAAGTCAGCCAGCTCTGCGCTCACAATACTTCACACAAAGTCAGCCAGCTCTGCGCTCACAATACTTCACACAAAGTCAGCCAGCTCTGCGCTCACAATACTTCACACAAAGTCAGCCAGCTCTGCGCTCACAATACTTCACACAAAGTCAGCCAGCTCTGCGCTCACAATACTTCACACAAAGTCAGCCAGCTCTGCGCTCACAATACTTCACACAAAGTCAGCCAGCTCTGCGCTCACAATACTTCACACAAAGTCAGCCAGCTCTGCGCTCACCATACTTCACACAAAGTCAGCCAGCTCTGCGCTCACAATACTTCACACAAAGTCAGCCAGCTCTGCGCTCACAATACTTCACACAAAGTCAGCCAGCTCTGCGCTCACAATACTTCACACAAAGTCAGCCAGCTCTGCGCTCACAATACTTCACACAAAGTCAGCCAGCTCTGCGCTCACAATACTTCACACAAAGTCAGCCAGCTCTGCGCTCACAATACTTCACACAAAGTCAGCCAGCTCTGCGCTCACAATACTTCACACAAAGTCAGCCAGCTCTGCGCTCACAATACTTCACACAAAGTCAGCCAGCTCTGCGCTCACAATACTTCACACAAAAACTGGTCAAGACATCAGCCAGCTCTGCGCTCACAATACTTCACACAAAGTCAGCCAGCTCTGCGCTCACAATACTTCACACAAAGTCAGCCAGCTCTGCGCTCACAATACTTCACACAAAGTCAGCCAGCTCTGCGCTCACAATACTTCACACAAAGTCAGCCAGCTCTGCGCCTACAATACTTCACACAAAAACTGGTCAAGACGTCAGCCAGCTCTGCGCTCACAATACTTCACACAAAGTCAGCCAGCTCTGCGCTCACAATACTTCACACAAAGTCAGCCAGCTCTGCGCTCACAATACTTCACACAAAGTCAGCCAGCTCTGCGCTCACCATACTTCACACAAAGTCAGCCAGCTCTGCGCTCACCATACTTCACACAAAGTCAGCCAGCTCTGCGCTCACCATACTTCACACAAAGTCAGCCAGCTCTGCGCTCACAATACTTCACACAAAGTCAGCCAGCTCTGCGCTCACAATACTTCACACAAAGTCAGCCAGCTCTGCGCTCACAATACTTCACACAAAGTCAGCCAGCTCTGCGCTCACAATACTTCACACAAAGTCAGCCAGCTCTGCGCTCACAATACTTCACACAAAGTCAGCCAGCTCTGCGCTCACAATACTTCACACAAAGTCAGCCAGCTCTGCGCTCACAATACTTCACACAAAGTCAGCCAGCTCTGCGCTCACAATACTTCACACAAAGTCAGCCAGCTCTGCGCTCTCAATACTTCACACAAAGTCAGCC